>OZ005660.1:93515800-93595800 GCA_963930645.1 Salticus scenicus
TTTTAAAACCGCAATAAATGAAATATATGAATTAAATTTTTGTGTTGTTAATATATTGTATACAGCACATTCGTTAAAATGAAGACTATCATTTACATAATTAAATAAGAGAGAAAAACTTTTCCATGTCCATAACCTCAAATACAGGAAAACCTCTCTTAAAAGGCCATTCACTGTTAAGATTGCTATGGCGCTTGGAATTCAGGAAATTTAAAAAATCTATTAAAAAAAAAAAAAAAAAAAAAAAAAAAAATTCTAGAATTGTAAAAGCAGAGAAAATTCAGGAAATTTAGATTTAGATATACAACAAACATAGGCAGGGGCAAAGGTTTGGGCAAAACATAGGCAGGGTAGATTGTGTATAAGATTTTTTTTTTTTTTTTTTTTTCCAGATTTCAGAAATTTCTGGATTTGTTTAAATTATCTTTCAGTGACTGTTAGGAGATTTTTTTTTTTTTTTTTTTTTTTTTTCAGATTTCAGAAATTTCTGGATTTGTTTAAATTATCTTTCAGTGACTGTTAGGAGAAACCTGTAACATAATGAAAATTCAGTAGCATCTTTTGTAATTTTAATTTACAAGGATTTGCTTAAATTATCTTTCAGTGACTGTTAGAAGAAACTTGTAACATAATGAAAATTCAGTAGCATCTTTTGTAATTTACAAGGATTGTTTTACATTTATTTTACATTTACTAAAATTTTATATGCATTTTATTTGTTAAAATCGTTTAAAAAAAAAAAAAAAAAAAAAAAAAATCTTTTTATGTAGTTTCAGGATTTTTTAAAGTACAGTCACAAAAGCCCTACCTAGATTTTTTTTTTTAATATGTAATATAGTTTTTAATTTTAAATTATTGTTCCCTTTTCTTTTAGAATATTTTGGTCACTTTAGTTGTGGGGTTGCCAGTTTTTATAATATATTGCAGAGCATTGTTAGTTCCCACCATTTATTCATACCATATTTCATTAAGAGTAATTTTCTACTCATTTGATCATACTTACACCTTACAGAAAATTATTCTATAAAATGTAGTGTGAAAAATGGGCGGGAATTAACAATACTCTGGAAAAATTTATAAAAGTTGGTAACTCTTCCCTAAATATATGTATATTTTAAATAAAGTCTCACATATAGATAATAATAAATAATCATTAAGAATTTTTTTTTTTTTTTTCTGAGGATGTTAAAAAAAAAAAAAAAAAAAAAAAAAAAAAAAACTAGTATGCTGTGGCCACTGGCCACCATCTTCTATGATAAATGCAGGTGATTTCCATTCTAGAGAAGTAGTGTAACATGAAGTATCCAAAGAAAGTCAATTTTATTCCCTATATAACATCTTTTTTTTTTTTTTTTATGTGGGAAAAAAAAAAAAGATTATTAAAAATTGAGTTTCCCCCAGACAGTTTCAGGAGGGCACTGCCTACCCTATGACTGAAAAAGTTAGAGACTGATGGTTAGAGATATGGACAAAGCAAAACTCAAAGAAATGTTAATCTCTCTAATTGATATTTGATGTCAGATACATACTAAAATATCTGAACATTGTCAAATGCAACCAAAAGTAGATTCTGACACAGAAGAGTCTAAAGATGAGGAAAGAATCTATATATAATAAGTGTGTGTATAAGTTTTTATTTTTTTTTTTTTTATTACAGTGTGTATTCGGTCTTATACAGGGAACTTTATAAAGTGTATAAGTATCTTTTAACCATCTCCTTGGCACAAACTTCTATGAAAGGGCTTTTTCTACCCTCAATTTTTTTTAAACCAGGCTAAGATTAACATTATCTCAGTCAAAGCTTAAAGGACTTTTTCACTTGCCGGAAGCCCAAGTCGTTACTCTATGGGAAATTTTCTTTACTTATAACAAATTTACTGATACACATTTTAAAATTCTGTTTTCACATTCAGAAAATTCACAATTGATAAACTGACGGACCTTTTTTAAAAATAGATATTCTAAATTTTTAATACTTTATTTTGAAGCTGTAAAATACGATTTTTCCATAAGTGAAATGTGTCATTTTTCAATTATTTTATATTCTATACTGTTGCCATTAATTTCAAGTAAAAAAAAAACAATACAACAATAAAAGATATAAAATTTTCCCATCGAATTAATGTTAAAAATTAATTTAAACAAAGTTAATTAAAATTTAATAACTAAAAATGCATCATTATGCGTCCCTTCCCCTGTTAAATAGTGTGTGTGCAAAATTTGGAACCGATAGTTCAAAGTATAAAGGAATTTAGGGCAAACAAACATGCAAATTTAGCAGATTACTATGTAAGCTATTACTTCCACCTGAATCATTCCTTTTCCGTTATATATAACTAATTAATGGACGACTTGCACCCTCCGAAAAACCAAGATATGCACCTTTCCAAAGGACCCAGCCAGCCCCTGCTGTTAAAGCCATTTCTGAGATACCAACTTTGTTTCTTCAGATTTTCCAATTTTAACGAAAACTTGGCAAATGCATCTGTATGCAGCACTTGCCATTATAATAAAATTTCTTTATTCTGTTTTTTTTTTTTTTTTTTTCAGAGATATGTTAGAAGATCCTCAATACACACACTCACACATATGCAGTATAACCTCGATTATCTGAAGTAATTTAGACCAACCATCTTTCGAAAAACTAGGATAAGTAAGTTCACTTGGTGACTTGATCGGCAATTTTATTTCAAAGTGGCGGCCACTTGAAAATTTGTCGTTATGGTAACTTTAGTAATACAGAATCAATTCGCATCAAATTTAGGTAGTGGATTTATCATTCAAATATCTCACTTAAGATCGCTGGGCATCTCACTCCACTTTTTTTTACAAGTGGTGCCACCTGAAAATTTCTTATGACGATAATTTTTGAAATACTGATTTAATTTAAACTAGAACTGGACAATGAACTTATCATACAAATATACTGGATTATTTCGATGGGCAAGTTCTTTTGTCATTTTGTTTCCAAGTTGCAGCCACTTAGACTGCCACTTGAAAATTTGCCATAATAATAACTTTTGAAACACTGCACTGATTTAAACCACAGTTAGACAGTGAACCTATGCTTCAAATATCTTGGATGTGTTTGCCGGGCAACTTGTTCCACTGTATTGTTTCCAAGTGGCGACCATTTGAAAATTTGTTATCACGGTAACTTTAGAAATACTTAATCAATTCAAATCAAAGTTGAAAATTGGATTTATCATTCAAACAACAAAAATCTAGAAAATTCACGTAACTCGTGAACCAATCACGTTATTGCGTCCATCTTTGGTATATCGATAATAAGTATTTTCTTGCCAAAAAAGTTGCCATAGGGGAAAAGTCGCCAAATCCATTACCTGCGTTACTGGATCTTTTTAATGTGTTTTTAAGGAAAAATTAGGCTATTTTAATGCTAAAACAAACTAGAAATGCAATAAACTAACATTTTATCAACTTACTAAGCCTCTTTGAAAGAATTTCTACAAAAAAAAATTATTTTCAAATTTGCAACGATATCTTAGATGAGGAACTTTCTCTGCCATTTTGATCGAAGTGCCAGCCACTTAACTTTTCAACACGATGGCTTTTGAGATTTAAAATTAATTCGAACTGTATGTGTACAGTAGACTTATCTCACAAATACATTTCATATATTTGTCAACTTAACTCACCATTTTGTTTCCAAGCGCCGGCCACTGGAAAATTTTAAATTCACATAAAAAGGTATTTATGAATCGATTTGCTCAAAACTCCATATGTGCATAGCCTACATCAATATTTCTACCAAGTGCATTAATAGTTTGTAGCCGCCATTTTGAAACAAATTGACGGCTACTTGATAAGGAAAAAGAAATCAACCTACCCTTCCGAATAAGCCGGAAGGACTTGTTTTAGTTTATCAAGATTGACTTTTTGGAAGTAAGTATTAATATTTCTATAATCTATTTACGAAGTAGTAAAATCGAATAAGAACATAATGTCATTTATAGTAGGGGATTTGATTTGAGTTAGTAATCTGATTCCCATAAACTTATTTCTATCAACATTTGATTGATGTATGTTTATTCTTCAAGATGGCGATTCGGGTAACATGGAATACAAACTATTCCGTATTATTTGTAATTTTCGTAAAACTTGAATGTTGATAATTTTTTCTATACTGTTTATTTTCAATAAAATAAAATGTTTATATTTCAATTATTCAGAATTTTCTGTAAAAATACTAACTTAATCTATATTTTCTTTTAAGGAAATTGGTATTCTGTATTCCTCTTTATAACTATTCCATATTATCCGAAAGAATAGCCTTTTTTTCCCCCGTGATTAAAAAAGTTGCATGTAAACTATTTTTATTTCCAGCATTACCTGACTACCGTAGGTAATGGAATGTATTCGGTTCACAAATTCGATATCGAGATTTAACCTGATTTATATGTTTTACAGACCTGCCAACTGCTACGAATAATTCGTAGTTGCTACGAATGTGGGCCATAAACTACGATGCTACGAAAATCGGCTCAAAATTACGAATTTTTATGTAGCACCAAAACTGCAACATTTTTGACTATCAATCTTTTGACTTTTCAATCTTTTTCCATCCACTCCATAAATGTCAATTTTTATTTTAAATTTGCTTTATTAGATTCTAGAATGTATAAAGAGATAGAATTGTTAAATATTTCTCATTCGTGTATTTTTTCGAGCCCCCCTCACGCCCCACCCCACCCCCTAACGATCGGCAAATAAACGCCTTATGGCGCCTTGGGATTCCTAATCTTTTCCCATCCGCAACATAAATGTCAATGCTCCTTTTAAATTTACTTTATTAGATGCTAGAACCTATAAAGAAGTAGAATTGTTCAACATTTCTCACTGTTTTTTTTTTTTTTAAAATCTCCTCCCCACCCCCCTCCCCTAACAATCGATCATCAAACGCCTACAGAAGCCTTTGAATGTGCTTAATATTTATATTTTAACATTTTTAAAATAATTATCCCAATGCTAAGATTATAATTTTTTGTAATAATTATAATTTATATTTAAAATTATACACATAATTAAACACAACAAAAATATTTATTAATTGGCTAGCATTTTTGCTGAATTTTAATAACTGGTTGAATATAGTGTAAAAAGAGTAATTCTGAATTTAGAATAAAATTATTTTACACCTGGTTTCATAAATTGTGTTTGTTTCTGAAACAGTACAGTCTTTCATTATATATGAACACTAATGCAAATTATTTCGATAAAAATAATAACTTAAAAAATATTTAGTCTGAGGGAGAGGGAGGGGGGGCGGGTAAAAAACATATAACATAATGTGGCTGGATTGCTATGGCAAATAAAAGCCGGATGTCTGGCATCCAGCAGTGCGTATTATCTATGGAAAATTTTCATCAGGGCTGAAATTAGTGCCCCGTGGGTTATACTCAAGAAAATATGGTAATATACATTTATTTGTTTAGGATTCGTGTGTACCATGATAAAAATGAACCAACCAACCATCCAATCCATTTTTAAAATTGGTGTGCTACTAATTGTCATTTTCAAATGTTGGCAGGTATGGTTTTAAGGTCTCCTGAGTCCAAAAAAGTGATTTTTGGCAATTGGTCAGTATGTGTGGAATTTTCTGGCTATCGTATCTCCGAAGTGGATAAAGATAGAACTACGAAACTCCAGAATTGAGACAGGACTGATGTACAGATGAATTTTCTAAATTTTGGTGAAAATCGAAAAACCCGAAGTGGGACCGTAAGTCCGTATCTTGAAAACGGCTCTAACGCTTTACTTCAAATTTATTATATAAACACGCTATTAGATGTCCTTTCAAATGATATAGTTGGTTAGTTCAGGAAAATTGATAGACGCTCTGTATAAATAGCTCAATTTCAGGTCTCACAAGCGCGTTCCTTTAAAAACGTCTGTACAGATTTTTTTCAAACTTGACATATTAACTCCTTTTTAAATATCCTTTTCTATTTAATTATTGTTTTCCGGTCAGTAATTGCATATACCAAGTTTTGGTAAAAGTTGGTATCTCAAAAACGGCTCTAATGATTTTCTTAAAAATTGTTACATAAATCCATTTTAGATATCCTTTCTTGTGTATTACGTGGTTATTATAGGAAAATTAACAGTGATCCGCTTAGGCAGATAAGTTTTAGATCTCGGAAATTGGTGTTTCAAAAAATAACTATCATTTTTTCCCTTATTTTTTAACTCAGTAAAAACACATAGATTGTTTTCAGGAGATCTCAAAACTTGTAAATGTATCGAAAATTTTCTTATGTATACAAAATAAAGTTATAAGTATATTGAAATAGCACTCCAAAACAAATGTATCCATATGCAAAAGGGATTTCGAGGTAAACCTGAAAAATTTAGATAATTTGATCTACTAAACAGGAAAAACTCAAGCAATTTCCAAATTTATTACAAAAATAGGATAAATTTAGAAGTTTTTTTTTTTTTTTTTTTTTTTTTTTTTTTATTAATCTTTCTTTCACTATAAAGTTTTAATTTTAAACTGAGTAGTTTTATAATATAAGGGAAAAAAACTTATTATTATTTTAGTATTTTATACTAATACTACTAATAATAATAAATAATCAATTATATGAATTTCCCCAACATAGTAAGTTAATAAAATTAATATATCCCATATAAATTTAACTTGTAAAAGTGTTAGATTTAAATAATACCGCATAATTGTGTGTCATTGTCATCTATTTTTTTACTTTTAAAAAAGACAAAAAGATCTCAGGATTTTTTTTTTCATTTGTGTAGCAACTCAAATAGTGAACTTGAGTAACGCATAACGCTATATGAGTTTTAAGGAATTGTAAAAATAGTGACAGAAAGTCAAACCAAAGTCATAAACACGTTTCAACTATGTTGAAAAATGTTACACATATGAGAAGCAAACATTCAAACAGTGTTTTCTCAAAAAAAAAAAAAAAAAGAAAGAAAGAAAGAAAAATTAGTTAGTGATAAAGAAATTGATTAAACTTCACATAAAAATAGTATTAAAACCAGTAAAAGCTACAACGTCAGAAATGCCAAAGAGGAAAATATTTTGGGAAGCAGGCAGCTGTTTCAGTAGCCTTTAGCGTACCATCTTCAGTGCATTGAAGACGGTAGAAATTGATTAAACTTCACATAAAAATAGTATTAAAACCAGTAAAAGCTACAACATCAGAAATGCCAAAGAGGAAAAATTTTTGGGAAGCTGGCAGCTGTTTCGGTAGCCTTTAGCGTACTGTCTTCGGTGCATTGAAGACAGTACGCTAAAGGCGCCAAGTTTCTTTTGAATATAAAAATAGTATGTCTACTAGAGTGGTCCTTAACGGCCTTCTTCACTTACCGTCGCCGGAAGCCCGAGCCAATGTTATTCTATGGGGAAATTTTCTTTACAAATAACTTATTAAATAATACATATTTTTAAATTCTGTTTTCACATTCTGAAAATTCCCAACTGTTAAATTGACGGACCTTTTTTAAAAATGTATTTTTTTTTTTTTTTTTTTTTTTTTTTTTCATGTTTTATTTTGAAATTGCAAATTGAAAAAATTTCACATATTGAAAATTCGTATTTTGCAGCTTCAAAATAAAATATCCAAATATTAAAAAAAATAATTTTTTAAAAAAAGTCCGTCAATTTAACAGCTGGGAATTTTCAGAATGTGAAAACAGAATTTAAAAATATGTATTAGTTAATAAGTTATTTGTAAAGAAAAATTTCCCATAGAATAACATTAGCTTCGACTTCCGGCGGTGGTGAGTGAAGAGGGCCCTTAAAAATTAACATTTAAATTTTTTACTACTGATACACAAGGAACTGCACCATTTTGCCGAAAAACATTGTGTGTACAAAAATCAGTAATTTTTTTATTATAATAAATATTAACTTCTTATGAAATTAATTATATTACGTAATCATTCATTAAAATAATGAACTGCATTATTGAATTATTATTTTTTCTCATTTTTATTAACTTTTAAATTGATTTCAGCACTATTTTATGTTAAATTAGCTGAATTGACGGTATTGCCGAGGCCCATTAAAAAATCACGCAAAACGCAAAAATATATAAAAATTGCAAAAAATTTAAAAATGCGGCACAAATCCCAGAACAAAAAATTTGAAACAAATGACAATCCTTACATCCTAGTAACATACTGACTCAATTTAGCGATGACTATTAGAGGTGAGTTCGGGTTCTATTTTGGCAATCCAAGCCCGCCCGGGCCCGAAACATTTTTGAACTGAGCTCGCCCGAGCCCGAAAAATTTTGTGTGATCAGAGCCCGAGCCCGATATTGAAAGTGGTACGCTATGCAACGCATACACAATAGTAAAATTAAATACCGTTTTCATTTTCAAATTAATTTTCTTATTATCAATCCTCAATTCAAATAACTATAAATGTTATTATAACAATTTATAATGTCTGTGTCTCTGTATACATGTATATATTTATGTGATATATATTTATAGTGCAGCCCATTGTTTATAACGCACCTATCGGGGGACAAAAAAATTATCCGAATAAGTGATATAATGAGGCCCAATATAACGAAGGAGGAAGGATTACTGTATAACACTATGGCATAATATGCATCCCGTTGAAAAAAAAGTTATTTTTAGAAAAAGGAAAGTCAAGGCTACTAAGGTTTGCAAGATTATTTTGTGATTTGATATAACCAATCATGACTATCATGGCATTACTAAAGATGCTCTCAAAATATTTTTTTTTTTTTTTTTTTTTTACATTTTCCAGTTAGGGGAGAATAAAATAAACGGAACTTTTTGCTTGAATCCGAGCCCGCCCGGAGCCCGAAGACTCGCGTAAGATTTGAGCCCGTCTCATCTCTAATGACTATGCGTTTGCATTAATGATTTGTAATTAAGTTACAAAATATGCCAAAATTGTCATTTTTTAATTTTTTAAGCCTTGCTAGCTACCCTTAAAATTTGTTTTAAAATTCTGAAATTTTTGTGGACGTCTTTATTTTATACATAGAACAAAATAAGTGGGTGCCCCCATACAAAAATTTAAATGTTAGTTTTTAAAGACCACCCTAATGTCTACATTACCTTCCTAGATGTAATCTACATATTTTCCTAGTATCTAGTAATACATCTAAACAGTGATGCCAGATAGTCGAAAATTATTTCCCCAAACAGATCTTCAAATTTCCCCAAATCAGGGGGTTTTTTCGAAAAAATCCCCAACTTGATTTCTACTAAAAAGGGAATTTTTTTTTTTTTTTCTTTTTTTTTTTTTTTTTTCAGAAAAAAATATCAAGCAGATTTAAGCTGAGATTTTTCCCAAAATGAAGGCAATTTTCGAAAAAAATCCCCAAATTACAAAAAAGCTATTGAAAGTCCCTTGTAGGAATAAATCATTATGTTGCCAACATTGACAGAAAGTTGACGAACTCCCCATATTTGTCCCCAAAAATTTTAGAATTCCCCAAAAAAGTCCCCACAAACATTTGGTCCCCAAAATTGTCCCCAGAAGCCTCAAAAATCCCCAATCTGGCATCACTGCATCTAAACAAAAGATAATTAGGTTTTAAGTTTAGTTATTTTTTAATTTATTAGTTTTCGTGTTGTGTGAAAAACTGTAACAGAAGGAGAAAACACCGTTTGAATGTCTACTCCTCATATATCATCCTAAGAAACCACAAAGATTGTATGCACTGTTTTATTATGTCTTCAAATGTGGAAAAGGTCACTGGTCGTTAATGGGCTAATCACTATAATTCCTTTTTCAATCATTTTACAGATTTAGTGCACTGTCTGAGTATTGCTTGAGTGAATAATTTAATCTACTAATGTAATGTGCGTGCGTGTGTGAAAAAACCCTCTCTCATTTAATTTTGAACTTTAACTTCATCTTGATGAAGGTTGTTTTGACGTCGAAAAGTGATATAAATTTACCAAGTATTTGCCATTTTGATACATGTCTCATGTTTGTCTTTCAAGGTTACTTAACTGTCACGATTTGTTTCTTGAAAAATTTAGAACATAGTTATTATTACATAATTACTTACTGAGTAACAAAAAAAGAAAAAAACTAGTATGTTGTGGCCACCACAAGACTTTCTTCTATATTTTCTATACAAATTCACTCAGTAGTAATATTAAAAAGAAAAAAAAATTACGATTTTTTTTTTTTTTCGAAGTTATTTTTGGTAAATTTTAAAAAATCGATAACTTTGTTTTAAATTGTCACATATTTATAGTTCAACCATTCGTTTTAAAGGTATTGACGAGACCTTTCGAAAGATACCCATCTTGAAAATTTACCCCCCCCCCCCCCCCAGGGGGGAAGCGATGCCCCCACATGCACAAAATTTTTTCCCTAATTAACTACTACTATTATCAATAATTCATATTAATTTTACAATCACAGGTTAAGAATAACTCTCAATATGTACATTTATACGAAATTTTGTCCTATACTGCCATGTTAAAAATTTAGAAAAAATACGATCGCAGCGCCACCTGTTGAGCGATATACCCCCAAATCTAACCAGCACCAGTTTATGTCAGGGACCAGCTAAATACCAAGTTTGGTTAAATTTTGTTTAAAAAAAAAAAAAAAAAAAAAAAAAAAAAAAAAAAAAAACGATTTTTTTTTCCAAGTTTTTTTTTCGTTAAATGTAAAAAAAATCGATAACTTTGTTTTAAATTATCACAGATTTATAGTTAAACCATTCGTTTTAAAGGTATTGACGAGACGAGACCTTTCGAAATATACCCATCTTGAAAATTTACTCCCCTCGAGGGGGACTTCCCCCCCCCCCTGGGGGGGGGGGTGGCGAGGCTCCTACATATACAAAAAAATTTTCCCAGAGGACTATCTCTATTATAAATAATTCTTGTAAATTTCATAATGATTACTAAAAAATAATTCTCTTTATGCACATTTATAGAAAATTTTGTCCTATATCACCATGTTAAAAATTTAGAAAAAGCGGAATGGCAGCGCAACCTGTAAGACAATTTTTACCAAAAGTTGATAGGCACTAATTTATAGGCAACTACATACCAATTTGTATGAAATTCTGTGCAGTAGTTCCTGAGATACAGTTGACAGAAAATTTTGTCACATACACACACAGAGAGAGACAGACGGACAGACAGACATTTTCTAAAAATGGTCAAATCGTGTTCTGCAGCTCTCAAAACGTGTAAATCCATCAAAAACCCGGTCGAAAATTTTTACGAATCCAATACTTTCTTCTATTGAATATAGAAGAAAGTAAAAAAGAAAGAAAGATAAAAGCTTTCTCTCTCTCTTTTTACTTTATTTTATATGCGTAAGAAGAAAGTTTTTCGACCTCTGTTTTTCGATGGATTTACACATTTTGATAATTCTTAACAGGATTTGTCCATCTTTAAAATATGTCTGTCTGCGTGTGCATCATAAATTTTGTGGACATTCGGACGCTATCTCAAGAACCAATGAACGAAGCTTAACTAAACTTGACATTTAGTTGGACTTTGGCCTAAACTGGTGCTGATTACATTTGGGGATCAATTGCTGAACAGGTGGCGCTGCCTTCCCCCCCCCCCTTTTTTTTTTTCATAATTTTTATTATAGCAGTGTAGGACAAAATTTCGTATAAATGAACATAATGGGAATTATTTTTAACATTTCAATGTGAAATTTAAAACTTATACGTTTATGACAGTAATAGTCAACCAGCAAAAATTTTGTATTTGTAGGGCATCGCTTTCCTCCCCCACTTGAAGGGAAAGTTAACCACCGGAGGTGTAAGTTTTCAATATGGGTATCTTTGGAAATAATTTGGCAATAATTTTAAAACAAATAGTTGACCATAGTTCAACCCACTGTTTATCAATCTGGGAAAATCTAAAATAAAGTTATCATTTTTATCATTTGTAATAAAAGAAAAAATTAAAAATCTGGAGTCACTCCCCTCGGCTTTCCGAACATCTAGTAATTAACGATTATTTAATTTAATTTAAAAACAAGAAGTCGTAAAAAAGACAAAAGGGAAAGTAATAATTGGGTGTCTGAGTGTTTTCCCGTACGTTGTATGCCACTTAATATATTGTAATGTATCCAAATTCTTTTGTGCATCCCTTAGGAAGAACTATAAATAATAAGCTCGCAATATCTTTTTTTTTTTTTTTTTTTTTTTTAAGTTTTAAACAATTTGATATTACTAAAAGAAATTTTAAATAATTTGAGCCCATAGACCGCAATGTATAAAATTTCTACTTTGTATAGTGGTCAAAAAACGATAAGTTTTACACTCATGTACGGGTCTAGTGATAATAACTTGCCAATGCCTGCCAATTTACATCTTAATCGAATGTAGTGTTCAGACGCTATCGCACTTCAAATATTTTGAGTTCATTAGCCACAATCATGAATAATTTTTCTTTGTGTCCCTGGGGCCGCGGTAGCCCAGTCGGTAGAGTGCCGGCCTCGTAATTGGAAGATTGGGGGTTCGGTACTCAAACCGGCCAAAGACCGTCGTGTACACTAATGGTGGCTGGTATACGTAAAATCTGTCGTGGCCGCAAAGTCCTTCATGTTCCCATCAAAAATTATACATCTGGGGGTAACCGAAGCGGGAGAGCCATCCCTTCCGTGGAGGATCAAAATTGTGATGGCATGTCTCTGGACCACCTCTAGGTGTGTGTCCCAGACCGTCGCCAATTGCCCATCTGCGCAGCACTAGTGCGACGTAAAACCCAACCATCCATTCTTTGTGTCCCTGTAAAAGAATTATAACTCCTGTACGCATCAAAAATCTGTACAAATTGTACGACGGTGACCCACAATGACGATGGTGACTTACCTGCCAATTTTTAGCTCAATCAGATCAAGCGTTTAGACGCTATAGCGCTTTAAATAATTTGAATCCATAAGCCATAACAATAAAGAATTTTTCTTTGTCTCCCTATAAAAACTATAAATGTTAGGTTCTTAAAAATATATAAGGTTCGTGCGTTGGTGAGTGGTGACTCATATTATTCCTAATAACTTTTAACTCAGTCGAATAAGCATAAGGTATTTAAATGTTATCGCACTTTAAATAACACTAGTCGACAAGAAAAAAATTTTTGGAGGGTAACAAAAATGAAATTAGCTATTTTCAACTAATTTTGTAGTGCAGAATTCAAAAATAATAGCGAAAAATCTGCAACACGTACAGATTTTTTGTTACGATTATTTAATCTGTACTGGAAGCAATAATCCCTGTCTAAAAAAAGTACCCTTAATACTGCTTTGTTAAATAAATCCTTGTCGAGTCATGTACTTAGTCTAAGAGAATGATTCGATAAGGATTTATTTAACAAAATAGTATTAAATGTACTTTTTTAATATCGGAATTATTTACTAGTGCTCGGATACTTTTGCTGCCGACTGTATTGTAAAAATATTTAAACAATTAATGAAATTTGCCGTTTTCTGATATTTAAACAAAAAAAATGGAACAAACATGGTTGCCGGGACTCTAATTTGCCAGGACTCTGGGTTGCCAGCAGGAAGGGTTACAACCTGTAATACTGCGAAAATGATAAAAATTCCTGAAAATTGCCATTTTCTGATACTCTAACAGAAAAATGTGACGTGTGGGACTTTTTTGCTTGCAGATATTTAAATAAAAATTAGAATTAATAATAAAAATAATAATTTGACCGTTGTTACCGAACCACTGTAGACCAGTGTAATTTGAGTCCATAGAGCGTAATGATAAAGAAATTTTCTTTGTATCTCTATTAAAAAAAAAATTGGAGTGACTCCACTCGACTTTCCACCAAACATTAAGTAATGAACGGTTATATAAATAAATTTAAGTAAAGTAAGTCGTTAAATAAATAAAAGTGAAAATTATAATAGGGTGTTTGTGTATTTTTTTTTTTTTTTTTTTTTTTTTCATTTTTTAATTTTGCGCTGTTGCACTTCAGATAATTTGAACCCATAGATCATATAGATAAAGAATGTTTGGTTGTGTCTCTATAAGATATCTATAAGGACTAGATTCATCAAAACTATACAATTCATGCAGTGATAACCTATAGCATGTGTATAAATTTTCAGCTTAATCGAATAAGGCGTTTAGATATTATCGCAGTTTAAAAAATTTGGCTCCATAAGCCATAATGATAAAGAATATTTCTCTTTGTACCCGTAAAAAAAAAAAAAAAAAAAACATAAGTGCTGAATTCACCAAAATCTATATAGTTCGTCGACGGTGACCTATATTATGTGTATAAATTTTCATCTCAATCGAATAAGGCGCTTAGATGCTGCCGCATCCCTGTAAAAAAACACTATAAAAGCTAGATTCACCAAAATATATATATTTTGTGTGACAGTGACTTATAATATGTGTATAAATTTCAGCTCAGGCGAATAAGGCTTTTAGACGATATCGCACTTAAAAAAAAAAAAAAAAATTGGGCCCAGGCCATAATGATAAAGAATTTTTCTTTGTGTCCCTGTACAAAAAAAAAAAAAAAAAAAAAAAAAAACTATATATCCTAGATTCACCAAAGTTTGTGCTGTGGTGTCCTACAACACATGTACCGAATTTCAGCTCATTCTAGGCGTTTAGGCGCTATCGTGTTCACTCCCACACAAGCATAAATCATCGTAAAAATAGTAAAAATGAACTCAGTGGGACTTAAAACGTATAAAAACACCAAGATCTTAAAGTCAGATTTTTGACATGATTACAATACTTTCCTTACATATGTGCATTCGGAAAGCAAAAACTATAAATGCTACTCACCAAAATCTGTACAGTTGATGACCTAAAATATATATATCACATGTCAGCTCAATCGATCACAGCATTTATACGTTATCGTGTTCACTCATACACATTACATCACCGTAAAATAACAAAATGAACTTAGGGAACCTCAAAACGTATAGATACACTAAAATCTCATAACTAAAATCAAAAACTGGCTTTCAATCAATAGAACAATTTATCTCCTATTCTTGCCGTTATCTATATGCATTATTTTGAGAAAAAATTATTAAAGATGTTAAATTTAAAATGTTGGTTACGTTACGTTCTTGTTGAAAATCCGTTTGATGTTTCTGCCATTCTTAATATTGCTAATGCTATTGATCCCCATATTCAGTTTACCTTCGAGTTAGAAAATTGTAATCGACTTCCCTTTCTTGATGTTTTAGTTACTAGGTGCGATTCCTCTTTTAAAACCTCTATGTACAGGAAACCTTTCTCTGTTTCTAACCCTCTCCATGCTCTCTCTCTCTCTAATCATCCGGCTAAACAAAAAATTGACACCTTTTACACTTACGTGTATCGTGCCCTTAAAATTTGTTCAGATACTTCTTCTCTTTCTTAAAGAAGAACTCAATTATTTAAAGTCTGTTGCTATTAAATGAGGTTTTAGACCCTCTATAATTGATAAAGCTCTCAAAAAGTTCAGTAGGCCAACTTTAAATTCTACTCTTTCCATTGATGATAAAATTAAACCTGATAATCTTGTTGTCTTGCCTTTTTATCCCCCCTTATGTTTTAAATTATAGCCAAAGTTTTGAAGCGTTTCAATTTTCACGTTATTTTTAAACCTGTCAATAAATTTCAATTCCCTTCAATCAAATCGTATCTAATCTATAATGTCCCTTGTAATAATTGTGATTTATCTTATATTGGTCAAACAAAAAGAAATCTTGAATGTCGTTTACGTGAACATTCTCGGTCTGTTGTTAATCAAGAAATTTCGAAATCTTCTATTGCAAAGCACAGTTGGGAATTTGATCATAGTTTTAATTTTAAGAGTGCCAAAATTATCTTTCATGCCAAACGCGTTTCCGAACTGGATTTTTTAGAAAATTTAGCTATTTACCTTAATCGTGATAAAATTGTCAATGAAAAATCTGATTCCACTTTGCTGTCTACAGCCTGGAAAAATTTGTTTAATTCAATTTAATAATAAATAAATATATTTTATTAAATTTACTTATGAGTATAATATTAATTAAATAAATAAATAATAATAATAATAATAATAATAATTGATTACTCCTTCCCTCCCTCCTTTTTTTTTTTGTGTGTGTGTTTGTAGTGTTCCTTTCTGATTGGTCCTGCCCTGCATGATGCTTCCTATTGGTTGTTTGTGTTGCTTCTCTCCCTCTGGATTTCGCCTTGCTTTCAGTCTTCCTTTTGCCTCGAAGGCAGTAGCATGTGTTTGCACCTGATGAAGAAAGGCTACGTCCTTTCGAAACCGGTTGTGCTGACTTAAAATTTATGGTGTGTGAAGAAGTTTTAATATCGTTCTAAAATCTCATAGTCAAAGATTTTTCCATGCTTTCAATACTTTTTTACATAATGTATGTTCGGAAAACACAAAGCATAACCTCAGATGTAGGTACAAAATCGACTTTCTTTGAACATTTAGTACTAATGTTCAAACGAATTTGCCCAATTGCTTGGCACTGTAAGAGACTGAAAGCTCCACCTAATAGGCTACCCATCACTTAGTTCGATACATTAACCTTATCCTAATTCGTTAATTATTTTTATTGGGGTTAATTTTACATTTTAGTTTTCATGCAGTCCCATATTTATTTACAAGGCAATGATCAACATAATGTACGTTTATATGAAATACTAGCAAACCCGTTCAAAATTTTCGCACTTTATTTCTTTTCTTATTTACTTTAAAAATTTGAAACTCATAAATATTAAACCAATTTCACCACCTAATTAAAATTTTAACTTATTGGAAGTCAAATTATTATTATAACCAAATAAATATTGTGCAATAGTGAAACCAGAATCATTTAAAGAAATTTCAAAATAAAATTCATGGTTGATGTTGATGACCCAGTTTTCACACTTCCACAGGCAGTACAGTTTTAGTAAAGAACCCCCATGACTCCTTTTAAATTTTTATCGCGAAGAGTGCGATGACATTTTATTTCTTTTAGCATAATTTTTGTTAAAAGAAAAAAAAATATTTTGATTATACTTTTTATGATTGCGTTTTTTAGTCAAGTTATGATAATGGGGGCCGTGCCCTTAGCGACAGTGCCCTTAGCGGAAATCCATAAACCCGTGTCCTTAGCGGAAATGTTATACCCCTCGGTGGCATGCTTTGAGCATACGTGCCTTTAGCGGAAATGTATAATAAATTTAGAAATAAATTAATAATAATAATAAAAAAAATGAACTCTTCAATTTTCCTCCACACTTTATCCACATTTAGCACTGGCTATATTTTGCTTCAGAAGTACCTGTCGTCAAAATAGGTATGCTTACTGTAGAATATCCGTTATTTGAGGGAACGGTCATCTGTAACTATATAAAGTTTAATGAATCACAGTACTCCATATACGAAAACGTACATTATTGTCATTTTATGATTTTATTTCAGTTTTTGAAAATTTAATTAAGCTTTACACCTTTTAAAACTAAAACAAAAACAAAAAATCACGAGGTAGATTTTGATTATCAACACTTTCCAACTGTACGTACTCGTTGTATCGTATAACATTCTATGTTCTTTGTCTAACTATATTATTACACAATGGACAGACAGAAAAACAGACATATAGACTAACTGAATTCATAATCACTCTGAAACATTGTTGGAAAGTGTTAAAAATGCTTAACACAAACAGAAATGCTGCTCTTAATTTCCTATTTACTTACCCTTAAATTGAAAAAATCGCTGTATAGCAGCGCCACCTGTCGGTCCATAAACATTCAAATTGATCAGAATAATGTCTCACAATGGCCTTCTCTTATATCAAGTTTTGATTGGCTATACGCAATAGAAACTGAAATATAGTTTCCCCTTAAGTTGTGGAAATCGCTGTATAGCAGTGTCACCTGTTGAGTGCTTGGCAACAAAAGTTGATAGGCACTAATTTAGCTCAATGTACATCTACAAGTAAATTTATATGCAATTCCGAGCAGTAGTTTCGGAGATACAGTTACCACAAAATTTTTGTCACACACACACAGACATTTTCAAAAAATAGTCAAATCGTGTTCTGGATCTCTCAAAACGTGTAAATCTGTCGAAAACCGGAGGTTGATAATTTTACGAATTCAATACTTTCTTCTATTGAATATAGAAGAAAGTAAAAATTAAAAATTCTTAAAATATTTACGGATGCCGGAGGTGGACAAACGGACAGTAGAGTGGACAAATACACTAATTCAAATCATATAATTTAGAAAAGTGGTAGAATTATTCTACCATTTTTTAAAAGGTGAATATGATTCACGTTTATGAATACGCTAAATGTAAACGGCAATGCTATTCAGCAAATTTCCAATAACAACCCTCAGTGTAACTGAATATTTTTGTGTGACTCTGTAAATCTAATGTTAATCATACTACATTCTATATAAATCATTATTTTGTGCATCTGAATAACATATTTCAATCTGCTACTCGCACACCTTCTTATTTCCGCTAAGCAGGGCCCGCTTTACCATTAGGCGAACCTAAGCGGTCGCCTAGGGCCGCCGAAAAATGTAGGCCGCCAAAAAAATTGAAACACTGCCCAAAATTTAAGGGGAAAAGAAATGGATGGAAGAAAAACGAAAATCATAAGCCATGTTTTGATTTTTTTTTTTCTCTCTCTCTTTTAAGGAATATGTGTATATTCATTTGTAAATTGAAAGTAACCTTCTTTAAGGATTTTAACTTTGCATAAAAACACTTTAAACCTTAAGAAAATTTCACTCATTTAATATAAACTACCACCAGAATTTGCGAACAAGTCTAAAATAGAAGAAATAAATGAAGAATTTTCTTCATGTTATTAAAGTAAAACTTTGAAGTTAATTTCCAAGTTGAATTTTTGCAGTTGGGAATTAAAATTAAATGCTCTGGCTAAGGTACTAAAATATTGATTTTTTAATAAACATATGCTTTGATTTGTATTGTGATAATGAATGAAGAGAGGAAAATTAGATTTTTCAAATTAGATGAAAAAATGATGAGGAGGGGCTGAATTATTTGCAATTTCAACCCGAACAATTTGGTTTTAGACCTAAACATTCCACCACCTATCAGAATATATTCACGATAGTTTTATTAAATCTGAAAAATTCGAAGCCATTTTACTTGACATCACTAACGTGTGACAGTTTCGCATAGCGGCCTAATTTTTTAAGCTCATTCAGCTTAAAATTCCAACTCCTTATATCAAATTCCTCCATAATCAACTAAATAATAAAACTAAGAATAAGTAAATAGAAAAAAACACTGTTAAATTTATAAGCATCTAAATAAAAAATCCTGAGAGTTTTTTACATTTGTGAAAAAAAAAAAAACTTCGGAAATAAGTCAGAAAATAGTTTAGATTTCAGAAAGGTCTTAAGAATAGATTTAAAATACGCAAAATATCTAAATTAAGATTAAAAAATAAGTAAGTGTAGATTTAAATTACATAATGCGTTGACTTTAGATAGTCTTTTCTGCAAAAGGCTTTACCTTCATACGAAAAAATTAAACGCTACTTTGGTTCGCATCACAGGCCCACCAGTGGTCGAACGGTTCTGCACTCAAAACTGGTAGATGGGAAACGCCCGGTTCGATCCCAGGTCGCGCTCATCTTTCTAGCCGTTTGCAATTTTCCGTGCTTTTCTCCGAAACTCGTGTAAATACGGGCTAGGATCCCTTAGAAAGACCCCATCGGAGGGCATTCTACCTATAGGTCACGGTCCCTAGCGTAGTCAATCGGTCTTAAACCCTAGCAATCGATTCGTATCACCACCTAAATAAGAATACCTAATTATGTGGCGTGTTTATGAATGAAAATGCTTCATAATCGTGTTTGAAAGTTATTAGTTTGCAATTAATAATAGCTGACACAAAATTTCATCTGATAAATCAATCCACTGAGAAGTGAATTAATAAAAATTTTATTTCACGTATACATTGAGTGCAAGCAAAAGTGATAGGGAAAGCCTTTTTAACACTTTTCAATAAAGTTTTAAAATGTTGACGACTTCGGTTTGTCAGCACGACCGTAGTTAATGTTCTCTATTTAAAATGGTAGAAATAGGATAACTAGCTTGTGTACAAGGACACCCAAAAAGAATGACAGTTAATTCCTTTCTATGAGATGCGTATTTTTATAAATCACATTAAAAAATTTTTGTATTGCGAAAGTCGTATTAAAATTTAGATTTATTATTCATATGATTAAAAAAAAAAAAGAGAGAGAGAGAATCTATAGAAAATGATATGTTTAGCATTAAGATTTACAGGATCACACCAAAATATTCAAACACATTATAAGAGCTTAAGAGCTACAATTGGAAATTGCTAGAACCACATTCTCGTTTGTGTTAAGGTTTTTTAACACTTTTCAACGGTGATTTGGAGTGATTATGAATTCAGTTAGTTTGTCTGTCTGTATTTTTTTACGTTGTGTGATAACGTTAGCAAAGTATATTAAAGGGTAAAAAAGACAACAAGTACATACAGTTGGAAAATATTAATAGCCTACGTAGAGGTCTGCACGGGCCGAAACTTTGAGGCCCGGGCCCGGCCCGGCTCGTACGGAAGCTTTGCTTACCCGGCCCGGGCCCGGTCCGGCCCGTTTATTTTTTAACCGTGTATGGCCCGGCCCGGCCCGATTCAAAAGTATGTAAAATAACAACAAAAAAAAAAAAAAAAAAAAAAAATACATGCCTTTCTATAAAAAAATATTTTTAGTATTGTTTTGCAGAGGTTTTATATAACCAAACAATAGTACGTTCTTTAACAAAACTGCTGAACTTTTACAAGATAATTATATATAAACAGAAATTCATTATTATAGACAAGGCACAAAGACAAACAGAAAGTCAAATCGAAAATATTAGCATTCATCAAACAATACAGGAAGGTATTTAAAATGGTTAATACTACTAAAAATGCACTTTCCTCTTATATACCGTAATGTATCCGAATCTTTCATGCTATCCGGTAAACAAAACTTTAATATTAATCCAACCATATTAAATAGAAAAGTTGTTTTTGATTATGATAAGAATGATGCTACTTTCATCCACTGGAGAAAAGAAAAGGAGCCTTAGAGAAAAAGTTACAACGGAAGGATTTTTATAGCCTTCATACCACCTAAACTCAACAGATCATAGGAAACAAAGCCTTATACACAGTAACGTATCTAATTTATTTTGTTATGTACATGTACGTACCCTGGTAGTGACATGTATACTATTTTGAACAGGAAACTATCTAATATTACTTATAAAATATATTAATTTTGAAGAATGCTAAAAATATTTGCGAAAAATCAGATTTCGAACAGACAGACTGATAGACAATTAAATTGAAGTTACAGACATTTTTTAACAAAATAGAACTTTATGTGACATACCAGCCTGTAAAATTATGTAAAATAAATGACTGAAAAAATAATTTTATCATTTTCCTTTTTCGTTGATTAACGAAGAAACCAGAAAAAAATCGGCCCGACACGGCCCGGAGAAAATTTCATTCAGGCCCGGCCCGGCCCGAGTATACACAAAAAAATTGAGCCCGAGCCCGGCCCGGCCGTAAGCCCGGCCCGTGCAGACCTCTAAGCCTACGCCTACGCGAACCAAAGGATTTTTCGTTTTTGTTTAAAGAATGGAACGAATTCTTGTTACCATCTGGTTTAATGTAAAATTATCATTTATTATGGAAGGATTAAAATTATAATAAAAATAATAACTAATTTAACCCGTTAGCGCCCAGTGTCCTCATTTGAGGGCAGCTAGAAAATGGCACGTATATTTTTTTGTGGTTTCTTGGCATGATTTCTGCTTTTTAGTATAGCGTCACTCTAAATGATCCCTGAAAGTTTTATGTGCCTATTATTAATTATTATTTCATAATTTGGATAGTCATTTTATGATTTTTCATTCGTCGCACACATATTTGCTTTTGCTCAGGTATACTAATTTAAATCAAGTTGAATAATAATACGTATTATAATACTTTACTTTCAAGATCTTTATCAACATATAATAGGAAATTAATCTGTTATCTCAAAGTTTTTCTATCTCGAAATTTTCTCGCTAGATCACTAAACGTCAATAAATGAGGATAGGCTTTAAATTTAAAACTATCACAAGAATTGTTTGAGTTAATATATTTTACAGTCAGTTGTCTATATTAATTTAGAAGTGAAACAATCAGCTAATAATATTTTGCAAAATTAATTCGGACGTTAACGGGTTAAAATAAATAAATAAATAAAAATAACAGTAATATGTTAATATTATTATTATTCACTCTGGAACTTTTTTGGTGGTAAAAATGTAGCAACTTGATAAATTCACTCCGTTTTGTGATGCGATGCCGCTATCTGATAACCAAGCAATGGTGAGGGAATGACGGATTTCAAATTTCCTTTTCTTCTGGACATTCAAAATATTTCTTTTTCCTTTCATTGTAATACTTTTTACTCAAATGTTCGGCCAAACAGTTTATGGTACAAGCTGTACATGGTATATGAGTACAAGTACAGATATAACAGTATTGATGTACAGTAATTCCATGATACATCAATACGTGCGATGTCATGTAGAGAAGGGAGATTTGTATGAACAGAAATTTTAAGGCATTTTCACATCGAACGTTTAGCACAGTCAGTTAGAAAAGCTAAAGGTTTGATTCAACTAGTTCATTTTTTCTTATTTCTAAATATGCTACATCCAATTTAATTTTTACAAAAAAAAAAAATGTTATTTAAATTTATATTAACGTATAATATTAGAATAAGTTGAATCTTAATATAGTAGCTTTTTCTTTTATAAGGAAGGAGGGGGAGGGATCACAGTGAGAAACTTTACCTCGGGTCACATGAAATCTATAAGCTGCCCTGGCGTAATGTAATATCTATTAGAGGGGGCCGCCAAAAATCTATTGCTTAGGGCCGCCAAAATTGTAAAGCGGGCTCTGCCGCTAAGGGCTCGGCTTCTTCTATTCCTCCTTCTTTCCCTTCATCCCATTCCGCTAAAGGGCACGTCACCATGATAATGATTCATATTCTGTATATATCTTCAAAATAAAGTGACGCTTGCAAATATTCTGAAGAAGCAACTTTTAAAAATACGCTTTTCCATAAAATAATGTCATCAAACAAATGTTATCATTTTTACTTTCTTCTATATTCAATAGAAGAAAGTATTGGATTTGTAAAAATTTTCGACCTCGGTTTTTTGATGGATTTACACGTTTTGAGAGCTGTAGAACACGACTTGACCATTTTTATAGAAAATGTCTGTCTGTCTGTGTGTGTGTGTGTGACAAAATTTTGTGGCAACTGTATCTCAGGAACTACTGCAAAGAATTTCATACAAATTGGTATGTAGTTGCACCTTGACATAAATTAGTGCCTATCAACTTTTGGTAAAAATTGTTTTACAGGTTGCGTTGCCATACCGCTTTTTCTAAAATTTTAACATGGTGATATTGGACAAAATTTTGTATAAATGTGCATCAAGAGAATTATTTTTTAGTAATCATTATGAAATTTACAAGAATTATTTAAAATAGAGATAGTCAACTGGGAAAAAAATTTTGTATGTGTAGGAGCCTCGCCACCCCCCTGGGGGGGAAGTCCCCCTCGAGGGGAGTCAATATTCAAGATGGGTATCTTTCGAAAGGTCTCGTCAATACCTTTAAAACGAATGGTTGAACTATAAATTTGTGATAATTTAAAACAAAGTTATCGATTTTTTTTACTTTTAACAAAAAAATGAAAAAATTTTTTTTTTTTTTTTTTTAATATTGTTACTGAGTGAATTTGTATAGGAAAATATAGAAGAAAGTCTTGTGGGGGACACAACATACTAGTTTCTTCGTAGTTCATTGAGCTGAGTCCGCGTTCATTTTTAAATATTATTTTTTTATCCTCGCGTATTTTATTAATTTCACCACTAGCGTATCATTTCTACAAAAAATAATTGTAACTGGTCCTCGTTAGAGAAATATTATATAGATTGTTCTAATCTGCTATGTTAAGAAAACCTTAAATTTCGAGTAACTTAGAAAATTTTCAAATTAAAATATTCCTATACATTTATGCTTAAGCCAGTACCATAAATGATATTTTAAAAGTGATCTGGAATCTTTACGATAAAAAAAAAAAAAAAAAAAAAAATCCTTCGTTTTTACAACATTTTTACCATATTTCGTCTTATTTAAAAAAAAAAAAAAAAAAAAAAAAAAATCGTAAGTTTTGAATAACTTATGAAATTTTTCAATTTGAAAATCTATAATCATTGATGTTCATGCCAGTACCTTAAGGGCCCTCTTCACTCACCGCCGCCGGAAGCCCGAGCCAATGTTTTTCTATGGGGAAATTTTCTTTACAAATAACTTATTAACTAATACATATTTTTGAATTCTGTTTTCACATTCTGAAAGTTCCCAGCTGTTAAACTGACGCACCTTTTCTAAAAAATTATTTTTTTATTTTTTATTTTGAAGCTGCAAAATACGAATTTTCAATATGTGAATTTTTTTCATTTTGCAATTTCGAAATAAAATATAAAAAATTAAAAAAATATTTTTTTAGAAAAGGTGCATCAGTTTAACAGCTGGGAACTTTCAGAATGTGAAAACAGAATTCAAAAATATGTATTAGTTAATAAGTTATTTGTAAAGAAAATTTCCCCATAGAAAAACATTGGCCCGGGCTTCCGGCGGCGGTGAGTGAAGAGGGCCGTTAAATGATATTTTAATAGTGGCCTGCACCTTTACGAGGAATCCCCACCGCAAACGATCAAATTGTGATGGCATGCCTCCGGACCATTCATAGGGACGACCATTCTTAGACCGTCGCCAATTGCCCATTGCGCAGCACTAGTGCGATGTTAAATCTCAACCAACCAACCTTTACGATTAAAATATCCCTCAAAATGGATGTTTATGCGGAATTTTGCCCATTTTGGCATGTTAAGAAATTTGTAAGTTTTCAAAGTTGAATTTTTATAGTTGATTGTGTACTTGCGAACATGGTAATTGATATTTTAAAGCTTGTCTGATATCTATACTATAAAAATATTTCTTTTAATGCACGTTTAAGCAAAATTGACCTACTCTCCCATGTTAAGAAACTCGTAAGTTTCGCATAACTTACGAAGTTTAAAAATTACAATGTTACAAATCAACAGAGCTCTGCTAATGTCACAAGTGATATTTTAAAACTAGTCCGACCTCCCTGCGATATTTTTTCTTTCGATATCATGCACACAGATTAACACACTGATATTACAGACAGACCCCATATCGATTTTATTATTTTCGAATTCCTCACACCTCAAAACGTGAAAAAAAAGAGAAAAAACGAGGTCCAAAATTTTCTTAATTATCTGAACTAAAATGACAAAAAGCTCCAATATTTTAGTCACATACGCAGGTTAAAAACATTAAATAAGTAAAAAAAAAAAAAAAAAAAAAAAAAATTCTTTTATTTTTCAGATATATTTTTATTATGTTAACACTACCACAAACTTATTTTGTTCATATGAATTGCAAAAAATAAATTACAGAAAAATCTCAAAATTTGCAGATATTTCAAAATTTACAGTCGGTAACAAAAGTATCCGAACACTAGCAAAAATCCCTATGTAAAAAAAGTACACTTCATACTGTTCTGTTAAATAAATCCTTATCGAATCATGGTCTTACACTGACTAAGAACAGGATTCGACAAGGATTTATTTAACAAAACCGTATGAAGTGTACTTTTTTTACATAGGAATTTTTGCTAGTGTTCGGACACTTTTGTTACCGACTGTACGTCGCATGCGCAGACTGCAGGTGCAGATAAAAATTGTATTTCGCAAAAAAATATTTCGCATGCGTATTCATAAGGCAAAGACAACTATTGACGACGTTGACTACTACCCGTTTTCTATAAGACTTGCTTCGTTTCTTTCTTTTTTCGATCCACTTTACTCTCTATATGCTACACATTTTCTCTGGGATGTCCTCGTCTTTTAATTATAATAATAGGGTAATTTACAAAGCGAAGTAGGTGGTTCTATATATCACGGATTCGGGTTCTATCGCGCAAAGTTTCTATCAAGTGATCATCACTCTACATAAATCGGATAGAGTATATATATATATATATATATATATAATATTTTCTTTCTTCTGATTTCTGTCCCCCCCCCTCCTCTTCCACTTAAGGGCCCGCTTCACTCACCGCCGCCGGAAGCCGAAGCTAATGTTATTCTATGGGAAATTTTTCTTTACAAATAACCTATTAACTAATACATATTTTTAAATTCTGTTTTCACATTCTTAAAATTCGCAGCTGTTAAATTGACGGACCTTTTTTTAAAAAAATATTTTTTTAATTCTTTATATTTTATTTTGGAGCTACAAAATACGAATTTTCGATATGTGAATTTTTTTCATTTTGCAATTTAAAAATAAAACTAGTTGGCATAGGTGGACTCTGCTCAGTTCCCCATCATATTTATGCTCTCATAAATTTCTAGTGCTAGACATATTATAATCATGTTAAAAGAAATGAATTTCACCAAAGCTTGATACAGTGACAGACAGAATGAAATCCCCGCCTAATAGGCTATCCACCGTTCACTTCCATATATTTATCTATTAATTTATTTTATCAGGGTCAGTTCCGTTGTTTAGTTTTCATACTACTATTTCCAATTTCCAATGCAATAATCCTCAAAATTCATATTTATATGAAAAATTTACAATTTCGCTATGTTGATAAAATCATAATTTACGAAATTTTCCTATTAGAATATTTGTATTCAATCATGTTCAAACAAATATCATAAATGTATTTTTGAAGTTGTCTAATGTATTTATGATCCTCAAAATGAAAGTTTATGCTCAATTTTGCCTAATTCAGACATGTTAAGTAAATCGTAAATTCCAAATAACTTACGAATTTTTTAAATTGGAAAAATCATAGTCTATGATATTCATGCCAGTATCCTAAATAATATTTCGAAAGTGGTTTGACATCTTTACGATGAAAATATCCCTCAAGATTGACGTTTATGTGAAATTTTGCTCTATTCTTCCATGTTAAGAAATTCGTAAATTTCCAATAACTTACGAAATTTTTATATTGGAAAAATCATACTGATTAATATTCATGCCAGTGTCCTAAATAATATTTCAAAAGTAGTCTGACATCTTTACGATGAAACTATCTCTCAAAATTGACGTTTATGTTAAATTTTGCCCTATACTGCCTTGTTAAGAAATTCATAAATTTTCAATAACTTGCGAAATTTTTAAAGTAGCATATTTATAGTTACTGATGTTCATTTCGGCATCAAAACTGATATTTTAAAACTGGTCTGGCATTTTTACAGTAAAAAGTTTTCTTTTAATGCACGTTTAAGTGAATTTTTGTCCTATTCTCCCATGTTAAGAAAATCTTAAATTTCGAATAACTGAAGTTTTTTAATTCGAATGTTGCAAATAAATAGGGTTCTTGCCAGTATCAAAAGTAATATTTTAAAACTGGTCTGACCTCTCTGCGATCATTTGTTCGTGAGATATCGTGTAAACAGAGTAACAAACTAACGGACTAACACACAGACAGACACCATACAAATTTTGTCATTTTTCGGATTCCTCACACCTGAAAACGTATAAAAAAGTCAAAAAACCGGGGTCGAAATTTTTCACGATTACCTAAGTTCCCCTTACCTATAGTATGATGGGAAACTAGTATTAAAAATTAAAGAAATACATTTTTAAAAAAGGTCCGTCAATTTAACAATTGGAAATTTTCTGAATGCGAAAACAGAATTTAAAAATATGTATTAGTTAATAAGTTATTTGTAAAGAAAATTTGCCCATAGAATAACATTGGCTCGGTAAGTGAAGAGGTCCGTTAACATCCTTTTTCTTTTTTGTCAGTTGTTTCTTACTTTTTCTCTCATATGAAACGTGTTCAAGATCAACATTATAACGTATGTTTTAACGCTCAAAGGTAAAAAAGAATATACTAATCACAGAAATTTACTGAATTTTTCCAAGTCATTATATCATTTTACAAGAATCCGTCACACATGGACGATGAAATTTCTGGTTTACGAAAACAATTAACTCTCATTTTCTGGAGGGTAACTTTTATATTATATATTGAATACAATATATAATTGCATACAATATTATATATGATTATTTTTCTTAATGTGATTATTTTTCTTAACCCACGCTTAACCAAGGACACAAGAACCGATTAGTCTAATCTGCATCTGCTATACAATTGCAGAAAAATGTACTAATATCTAAAATATTACATTTCTGTGTACAATATATTGTTATATAGTATATGATTATCTTTTTTACCTAACACTCATTTAAGGATACAAGACCTGCTTATAGATATAGTAATAAGACATAGATTGATCAGCGAGAGGGAAAAAGTGATACCTTTTTTTTTTTTCGGGAAAAGTCACTCTAATGGGTGCCTTTCCCCGAGTAAATCACACACAGGAATGCACACGGATAATTTAGTAAATAAAATTTATGAATAATTTATTTACTAAAGGTGAATGAAAAACTCCAGATACAGTTTCAAATTCATTTTTCTTTTTATTCTTTTTTTCAATACTCTCTAATGGCTGATTTTAAAACTTTTCTTCGGCATCAAAATTTTTTGCACGATAACATGGGGATGATCGATCTATATATATTACTATATCTATGGACCTGCTACACAAATAGGAAAAAGTATAATGTCTAAAATATTGCACTTCTTGTAAATGGATAAATATAAAGCGCAGACGATAAGAAATAGGAAGAAAACTACAGTATTTTAAAAAGGGAAATTTTTTGCAATTACTAAAGTTATCTTTCTTTGTGACTCAATTCTCTATGGGCAAGTTTCATAAGATTTAAAAAAAAAAAAAAAAAAAATCAAGATATTGGCTGAAATAAAAACATGTGTTCAAAATTTTTATAATTCGGGGTTCCCCGAGTAAATGCCCAATTTGCTAGTTTAGTAATATCCGCGTTTGTAATGATCGATAGATGGCGCTTTTTCAGCTTTCGTTGTTAGTAAATATAATAGCCACGTGTATTTATTATTGTTCTATTTGTGTTACTATTTAATATTCGTGCTATAATTTCTCCGCCATTATTTCATGGAAAATTGATTGCTTTTGGAAAAAATATTTCAGTTTATTCAAAGTTCGATTGGAAGTAGATTTTTAACTGAAGCTGAGCAAATATTAGTTTCAAATCATCTGATTAATTCTTTACTTCCATTAGCCGAAACAACTGAACTTTTAAATTTGTCATTTGGAAATAAATGGAAGCTTAATTCTGGATTTCTTGATCCTTTGGAGTTACATTGTAGCACACAACAGTATGTGTTATCTTTTTTACCGGATTTATTCATTTTTATTCAATAAATATATGTGAAACTAAACATCGGCAAGCAATGGTGTCTCGATGAAAGCCGAAAGCTATTCATGTTAATTGTAATTTCACCTTAGCCCACCAGAGGGCGATCATTTCATTACAATCGCGGATTAGCATCTCCCGTATCGCCCAGTGTCGGAACAAAGGCAAATTTTTTAAGTAGCATATATAAATAAATATAGAAATTCAAAATTTCTGTGTAAACAATGTTTTTAGTAATTATTTTAGTATCCTTAAAAAGAAAAAAAAATTATTTTTAGTCTTTTTTTTTTTTTTTTTTTTTTAACGAGACGATGCGTATCCTTATAAATTTCTCAAACTATTTATCTTTCAATCCGACCAATTAAAGTTCATCTGGCCAAAAATAAATAAAATAAGCTAAATTACGAGGCATTGTATCATTGTATTGGATATTTAAAAAATGCTCGTGTCGAAGAACTTTCTTCTATCCGCGATTGTAATGAAATGCTCGCCCTCTGGTGGGCTAAGGTGAAATTACAATAAACATGGTTTAATTCGAATTCCATACAGCCGCCATTGCTTGCCGATATTTAGTTTCACATATATTTATTGAATAAAAATGAATAAATACGGTAAAAAAGATAACACATACTGTTGTGTGCTACAATCTAACTCCAAAGGATCAAGAAATCCAGAATTGAGCTTCCATTTATTTCCAAATGACAAATTTAAAATTTCAGTTGCTTCGGCTAATGGAAGTAAAGAATTAATCAGATGATTTGAAATTAATATTTGTTCAACTTCAGTTAAAAATCTACTTCCGATCGAACTTTGAATAAACTGAAGTATTTTTTCCAAAAGCAATCAATTTTCCATAATGTAATGGCGGAGAAATTATAGTACGAATATTAAGTAGAATAACAAAAAGATAAAAAGAACACTAATGGAACACACGTGGCTATAATGTTTACTAACAACTGCAGTGTTGAGAAAGCGCCATCTATCGATCATTACAATCGCGGATAGGAATTTTAAATACAAAAGATCATGCGTATAAAACGACAAGTGTATAAAAATAAAGATATTTTTGTATGTCTTTTTGACCTCGAGATTTTTTTTTCCTTCCCTGCAATGCATATTTATTATATCTTTTGAACGATAGATATGTACTATATTTAAGTTCCTTCTCTCATTAAAAATAGACTAAAAATCGTTACAAATTTTATGTTTGTGTTTTAATATATCGATAACCCTGTTAATAATTATAGAAAGTAATGAATTGTTCATATTCTAATTCTATTTATATACTGACTAACTGTTGCGTGCAATGAATTTTAGTTAATATATTCGTGGAACGCAAATATCCGTTAGTTAACAAGAATATAGTAAAAATAAAAAGTATTACTATAATATTATTTCTCAATTATTTATCATATAATAACAATAATAGTAATAATAAAAAGATTCTAAAAGCAAAAATACTATTAATTATTCATAAACTTTACAGTGCTTTATAGCCATCCGCGATTGTAATGAAATGCTCGCCCTCGGGTGGGCTAAGGTGAAATTATCACACCACTGAAAGCTTTCACGCTGAAACAATGATAGAACAACAAGAAAGAACAATAATAAATACACGTGTGGCTATTATATTTACTAACAACTGCAGTTGGGAAAGCGCCATCTATCGATCATTACAAACGCGGATATAGCAAATAGCAATATGATTTTTAAAAATGCGAAAGTCATTTGCAACAAATTACAAATATAGGATAAAAAAAATTGCAATATTAAAAATTTTTAAATATTATAATAGTATTATACTTATTTGCAAGTAATTTAATATTTTATTGAACTTGTATAATAATTTATATTATTATAATTATTAAGAAAATTAATTTTATTATATCGCTTATTATTTTATTCAATTAATCGAATTATCTCCTTATATTATAACTTTAATAATTACTGCAGACGATTGGTTTTTCATTTTTTTTTTTTTCTTTTTTTTCCTTTCCTTTGTTTTGGTTAGCTGTGGTCACTTTCAGTTATTCTCTGTTGCCTTTTTCAGCCTTGCATAATTTGAAAAATTAACTTATATTAAACATAAAAATTATCCAAGTATGGTTTCCTTATAATTTACTGTTTTCTCTGTTGATTGTTTGTGAGTTTATTTTATTTATATTTCAGAAATTTCAAAATATGTCATGGAAAGTGGCTGTTTTTCTCACGAGTGTTATCGTTAAATGATATTCTGCAAAATATTTTGTATTAATAATTAACAAATTATCTTAAATATTTTGTTTTACGTCAAAATGGTATTAATATTTATTTATTTTTAAAATCATAAGCATCTGAATACTTGTTTATCACATAAGTTTAATAAAAGTTATAATTTTAAATAAAAATAGTATTTAATTAAAAATAAAAAGTTTTCACTGTAGTTACAATAAATAACTAGAAAATTTTAATTAGCATAACAATTTATTTATATAAATTTGCCATAGATATAGTAATAAGACAAATTGATCATGGAAGGAGGAAAAGTGGTGTCTTTTTTTTTTCGGGAAAAGACACTCTAATGGCTGTCTTTCCTCGAATAAATTACACACAGGCATACACACGGATAATTTAGTAAATAAAATTTATGAATAATTTATTTAGGTGAATGAAAAATTCCAGATACAGTTTCAAATTCATTTTTCTTTTTTTCAAACCACTTAATGGCTGATTTTAGAACTTTTCTTCGGCATCAAAAATTTTTGCTCGATAACATGGGGATGATAGATCTATATATATTACTATATCTATGAAATTAACAAATGTATTAATGTAATGCTGATATTTAGGTATAGTAACGCTCATGAGTGGCAGTAGTAACACTCATGAGAGGTAGTAACGCTCATGAAACAGGCTAACAATCCTGTTGTATTAATGTAAAGGAAAACTTTGTACAAAACTTAGAGAGATAAAGTTAATCATTTATTACAACATTAACGATTATTTAATGAAACGATACGCGAGGATAAAAAAAAATAATATTCATACATGGACAATATTTAAGCACGTGGAATTAGCTCAATGGACTAATAAAAAAAAAAATCTGGAGTGACTCCACTCGACTTTCCGAACATTGAGTAACTAACAGTTTTGTAGATAAAATAAAGAAAGAGGAATTGCTAAACAAACAAAAGAGAGAAAACCATAATAGAGTGTTTTTTTCTCCATATATCACACGAGGTTTTATTTAACGCTACTGAACTTTGAGCCCTTAGATCATAATGATAAAGAATTTTTCGTTTTGTCCCTGTAAAAATCTATAGATGCTAGATTCACCAAAATGCTTATAGTTAGTGCAACAGTGATTTATAATATTCATACAAATTTTCAGCTCAATTGAATAAGGCGTTTAGATGCTATCGCACTTTTAAAAATTTGGTCTCATAGGCCATAATGATAAAGAATTTTTCTTTGTGTCCCTGTAAAAACACTGTAGTGCTAGATTCACCAAAATCTATACAGTTGGTGCAAATGCGACCTATAACATGTGTACAATTTTTTTGCTCAGATTAATAAGGCGTTTAGACGCTATCACACTTTTAAAAATTTGGCCCCATTGGCCTTAATGATAAAGAATTTTTCTTTGTGTCCCTGTAAAAAAACTATAAGTGCTAGATTCTCCAAAATCTATACAGATTGAGTATCTGTGACCTATAATATGGGTATAAAATTTTTGCTCAATTGAATAAGGCGTTTAGATGCTATCGCACTTTTAAGATTTTGGTCCCATAGGCCATAATGATAAAGAATTTTTCTTATTGTCCCTGTAAAAAAACTATAAGTGCTAGATTCACCAAAATCTATAGGGTTCGTACTATGGGGACTTACAATATACGTACCAACTTTCAGGTTAATCGAACAAAGCCTTTAGACGCTAGCGTGTTCACAAACATACACACATACACACATACACACACACATACATACATCATCGTAAAAATAGTGAAAACGGACTCAGGGGACCTCAAAACGTATAGAAACATCAAAATCTCGAATTCGGATTTTTGACATGATTACAATACTTTCCTCACTATAGTGTTCGGAAAGTAAAAATGACGACATTTGTCTGATGAAATTTTTTTACGAATAAAATGTATTTTTAACAGTTGTTTCTTCAGAATCTTTGCAAGCGTCATTTTAAACCTAGCACTATTTTAAAGATATCTACAGCATATGAACTTCTGTGTCATAAATTGACTAAAAAAAACACAATCATAAAAAATATAATCAAAATAGGAATTATTTTATTTTATTTATTTATTTATATTTAAACAATATATATATATATATATATATACCAAAATTAATAAAAAGTCATCGCCAACATGACGACAAAAATATAAAAGGCGTCGTGGGAGTCCTATATTAAAATTGTACTGCATGTGGAAGTATGAAAATTGGGTTGTGAACCATGAATTTTATTTGGAAACCTTTCTTTGAATGATTTTGGTTTCACTATTGTACAATATTAATTTGGTTTTAATAATAATTTGGCTTCTGGTAAATTAAAATTTTAATTAGGTGGTGAAATTGGTATAACATTTATGAGTTCCAAATTTTAAAGGTAAATAAAAAAAGAAATAAAATGCGAATATTTCGCAAGGGTTTGCTAGTAATATAATAAAAGTTTGACAATCCTCTAAAACAAACGGCCCTTAAAATATGACCCCTCAGCTGGCTCTTGGTTTAAACAAGCCACTAATTAATATATATATATATATTAATAGTATAACACGTTCAATACAATCATATTTATAATTTAGTCAGAAAAACTTTAAAAATTAAAAAAAGAAGAAGAAGAAGAACTGCTTTAAATAACTCTTTAAAAAACTACACATATTAACTGAAAAGTTTTGCAAAATTTTTACTTTATTACTGTTGTCGTTGTTTTAAATTCTATTATTATTTTCTATTTAATTGTTATTTTAATCTAAAATTTCAATCTCATGTGTCCAGACAATAAATAAATACATAAATAAAATAAAAGTAAATAAATCTTGGGTTTTGTAAATTAAAGCAATAAAGTAAAATAACTCTAGATTAAAAAAAAAAAAAAAAAAAAAATCTGATGTGGGCACCACATGACTTCCTTATACACTTTTAGAAATATACATAATGTTAAAAAACATTGACATTGGACCCGAAACAGTTGGCTAAAAATATTTTTAAAAAATGAATTATCACCGTGTTCTGAGTTTTCTGAAAGTTAGCTAAAAACCGATTGCAAGATTTGTACTGGTAACGCTGACGAAGGCAGCAGGGACCCGAAAAAATTGGCTAAAAGTATTAAAAAAAGGAATTTTACCATGTTCTGAACTATTATGAAAGTTACAAATGTCTACCTAGTCGGGAAGTTAGTTAAATAATTTTTTTGTTGGACCATATAAACGCTGCCGAAGGCAGCAGGGACCTGAAACAGTTGGCTAAAAGTATTAAAAAGATGCATATTCACCGTGTTCTGAACTATTCTGAATGTTTCAAATGTCTAGCTAGTCGGGAAGTTAGTTAAATAAATTTTCTGTTGAACCATGTAAACGCTGCCGAAGGCAGCAGTGACCAGAAACAATTGGCCAAAAATATTTTAAAAATGCATTGTCACCGTATTTTGAGCTTTTCCGGAAGTTTTAAATGTCTAGCTAGTCTGGAAGTTAGTTACAAATCGATTCCAAGATTTGAACTGGCAACGCTGCCGAAGGCAGCAGGGACCCTATACAGTTGGCTAAAAGTATTTAAAAAATGCATTTTCACCGTGTTCTGATCTAATCTGAAAGTTTCAAATGTCTAGCTAGTCGGGAAGTTAGTTAAATAAATTTTCTGTTGAATCGCATAAACGCTGCTGAAGGCAGCAGGTATCGGAAACAGTTGGCTAAAAATATTAAAAAAATGCATTGTCAACGTGTTCTGAGCTTTTCTGAAAGTTTCAAATGTCTAGCTAATCGGAAAGTCAGTTAAATTGCAAGATTTGTCTAAACCGTTTTTGAGTTATTTACCGTTTTTTGATACATTATGGCCAAATTTTTGTCATTATGAACCTAATTTTCCTAAATATCTCCAAAACGGAAAATCATAGAAAGTCCAAAAAGGGAGGTGCACAACTAGATGTTATAACAAACCTATGTACCAATTCGCAACTTTCTACGTCCAACCGTTTTTGAGTTATGCGACATACCCACCCACCCACCCACACACACACACACATACAGACGTCACGAAAAATCGTGTAAAATCCCTTATATCTCTAAAACGAGAGCTCGTGTTAAGATGACACTTGCAGGTGTGCAACTAGACATCATGAAAGTCACACGTATAAATTAGCAACATTCAGCGATCATTCGTTTTCGAGCAATGTGAAATACAAAATCCATTTCGCAAATCGGTATTACTATACTTCCTTATACTTTGTATAAGGAAGTAAAAAATAATAAATAAATATTTTTCATTAATTTTGTTAAAGTGCTACCAATAATTTTATAAATTGATTGATTAATTTTAGTTATAAATTAATGAAGGAAGCATAACTTCAAACTTATGACCCATATATTTATTCATATAAATTAAGCAAATACCCCATTTTTATAAGAAAAAATTGTAAAATGAAATATAGGTTTTTCTTTTTCATTCATTATTTCTTTCTTTCTTTTTTTACTTCCTTATACAAAGTATAAGGAAGTATAGTAATCCCGATTTGCGAAATGGATTTTGTATTTCACATTGCTCGAAAACGAATGATCGCTGAATGTTGCTAATTTATACGTGTGACTTTCATGATGTCTAGTTGCACACCTGCAAGTGTCATCTTAACACGAGCTCTCGTTTTAGAGATATAAGGGATTTTACACGATTTTTCGTGACGTCTGTATGTGTGTGTGTGTGTGTGTGGGTGGGTGGGTGGGTGGGTATGTCGCATAACTCAAAAACGGTTGGACGTAGAGAGTTGCGAATTGGTACATAGGTTTGTTATAACATCTAGTTGTGCACCTCCCTTTTTGGACTTTCTATGATTTTCCGTTTTGGAGATATTTAGGAAAATTAGGTTCATAATGACAAAAATTTGGCCATAATGTATCAAAAAACGGTAATAACTCAAAAACGGTTTAGACAAATCTTGCAATTTAACTGACTTTCCGATTAGCTAGACATTTGAAACTTTCAGAAAAGCTCAGAACACGTTGACAATGCATTTTTTAAATATTTTTAGCCAACTGTTTCCGATACCTGCTGCTTTCAGCAGCGTTTATGCGATTCAACAGAAAATTTATTTAACTAACTTCCCGACTAGCTAGACATTTGAAACTTTCAGATTAGATCAGAACACGGTGAAAATGCATTTTTTAAATACTTTTAGAGCCAACTGTATAGGGTCCCTGCTGCCTTCGGCAGCGTTGCCAGTTTAAATCTTGGAATCGATTTGTAACTAACTTCCCGACTAGCTAGACATTTAAAACTTCCGGAAAAGCTCAAAATACGGTGACAATGCATTTTAAAAATATTTTTGGCCAATTGTTTCGGGTCACTGCTGCCTTCGGCAGCGTTTACATGGTTCAACAGAAAATTTATTTAACTAACTTCCCGACTAGCTAGACATTTGAAACATTCAGAATAGTTCAGAACACGGTGAATATGCATCTTTTTAATACTTTTAGCCAACTGTTTCAGGTCCCTGCTGCCTTCGGCAGCGTTTATATGGTCCAACAAAAAAATTATTTAACTAACTTCCCGACTAGGTAGACATTTGAAACTTTCATAATAGTTCAGAACATGGTAAAATTCCTTTTTTTAATACTTTTAGCCAATTTTTTCGGGTCCCTGTTGCCTTCGTCAGCGTTACCAGTACAAATCTTGCAATCGGTTTTTAGCTAACTTTCAGAAAACTCAGAACACGGTGATAATTCATTTTTTAAAAATATTTTTAGCCAACTGTTTCGGGTCCAATGTCAATGTTTTTTAACATTGTGTATATTTCTAAAAGTGTATAAGGAAGTCATGTGGTGCCCACATCAGATTTTTTTAATTGTTAAATTTTAAAAAGCACCTTTTGCTTTTAAATTAAAATTATTTCTAAAAATCTGCCCATTATTATCAAATATAAATTTTGATACCTTCACCAATTACCTTTCTAGTTTTCCTATGTTCTTAAAACTTATAAAATTTGGAATTTGAATAATTCTTTCTTTCCTTTAATACTGTGGTATTGTTTAATATTACATGCACACAGCACACAATTGAAATAGTATGCATTTTTTTATATAAAATCGAATTTTTATAAAAACAATGTAATAAACTAGTTTTGTAACAAACTAGTTGAAATATCTGGTATTTTTTCGGCTTCATCCAAAAATTAAAATAAATAAATAATCTGGTGTGTCACTCACACGACTTTCTCTTACCCTGCATTTCAATGCTATAAAGATAGATTGCATATTAAGCCTTAAGACCAATAGAGTAAGATAATAAAGTTTAATGTACTTTTAAAATAATCTAAAGTAGGTTTAGGAACAGTTTTATTTGACATGTAAATCTGTGTGAGGAGGGCTACCACTTCCCTCAACCGTCCGTTCAATTATAGGGGCCGCGGTAGCCCAGTCGGTAGATCGCCGGCCTCGGGTTCGGTATTGCGGGTTCGGTACTCGAGCCGGCCAAAGACCGTTGTGTACACTAATGGTGGCTGGTGCACGTAAAACCTGTCGTGGCCGCAATGTCCTCCATGTTAACATCAAAAATTATACCTCTGGGGGTGGCCGAAGCGGGAGAGCCATCCCTTCCGTGGAGGATCAAAATTGTGATGGCATGTCTCCGGACCAACACTAGGGGGTGTGTCCCAGACCGTCGCCAATTGCCCATCTGCGCAGCACTAGTGTGACGTAAAACCCAACCTTCCATCCATCCATCTGTTCAGTTATAGCGCATGCAATTATTTAAAAAGAAAAAAAAATCAAAGCTGTTATTAATTTGCTTTCAGACTTACCGATCTTCATCAAACCTTTAAGTGGCAACCTAATACGAACTTCAAAATACCAATTTTGGAATTTCCTGCAGTTATTTAAGTTAAGCTAATAATAGATACACATACAGATCGATCACTAAAAATTGGACTTTCGTAATCAGGTAACCTCAAAACAGGATATTATACAAAAAAAGTAGAGTTGTAATCTCAAAAAAAAAAAAAAAAAAAAAAAAAATACTTTGTTTACAATATATGCGTATGAAAAATTAATCTTGCTTCCTGAGCAGTGTTCGTCGACATAATAAAATGTAGCAAAGCACTACCATCAATTATATTCAATAGAATAGAATGTTTAGTTTAATTTTAGGTAGCCCTGTATATTGTCTATAATCAATATATACACTATAAACAATATTTTGTGGTACAACCACGGAGTAGGTACAACTATAGTATTTCCCCACAGCTGAATTTGGCGATTTTTCTTTGGCGCCGATTTGAACGATAACGATGTCGTTCTGGACTGTTTGCGATATAATATGGCAACCTGCATGCTATTTATTTTGGATTTATGATTTTATGATTTATAATTTAGCTTATGATTTTATCATTTATGATATATGATTTTTAGATTTATGATTTAGCCATAATCACCAAAAATAAATTGCCAAATTCAGCTGTGGGGAGATACTATAGTTGTTCCTATTTTGTTCTTAAATTTAGTCTTAATTGAAAAACATCTAACACAGAAGGAATTACAATTCCAGCAAATTCCACATATAGCCACAATGTATCCAAATACTTTGGGTAGCTCTGTAAATGAATGATGATGAATGATTTCCATATCATAATCTACAAAAAATCTGATGTGGGCACCACATGACTTCCTTATACATCTTTAGAAATATATAATGTTAAAAAGCATTGTTAATGGACCCAAGACAAATGGTTAAAAATATTTTTAAAATGCATTACCATTGTGTTCTGGCTTTTCTGAAAGTTTCAAATGTCTAGCTAGTCGGGAAGTTAGTTAAAAATCGATTGCAAGATATGTACAGGTAACGATGCCGAAGGCAGCAGGGATCCGAAGCAGTTGGCTAAAAGTATTTAAAAAATGGATTTTCACCGTGTTCTGAACTATTCTGAAAGTTTCAAATGTCTAGCTAGTCGGGAAGTTAGTTAAATAAATTTTCTGTTGAACCATATAAACGCTGCCAAAGACAGCAGTGACCCGAAACAATTTGCTAAAGATATTTAAAAAATGCATTGTTACCATGTTCTGAGCTTTACTGAAAGCTTCAAATGTCTAGCTAGTCGAGAAGTGAGTTAAAAATCGATTGCAAGATTCGTCCAGGTAACGCTGCCTAAGGCAGCAGGGATCCGAAACAGTTGGCTAAAAATATTAAAAGAAATGCATTTTCACCATGTTTTGAACTATTTTGAAAGTTTCAAATGTCTAGCTAGTCGGAAAGTTAGTTAAATAAATTTTCTGTTGAACCATATAAACGCTGCCGAAGGCAGCAGTGACCCGAAACAATTTGCTAAAAATATTTAAAAAACGCATTGTCACCATGTTCTGAGCTTTACTGAAAGTTTCAAATGTCTAGATAGTCGGAAGTTAGTTAAAAATCGATTGCAAGATTTGTCCAAATAACTCTGCCGGAGGCAGCAGGAATCCGAATCAGATCGCTAAAAGTATTTCAAAAATGCATTTTCACCGTGTTTTGAAATATTCTGAAAGTTTCAAATGTCTAGCTAGTCGAGAAGTTAGTTAAATAATTTTTCTGTGGAATCATATACACGCTGCTGAAGGCAGCAGGTATCCGAAAAAGTTGGCTAAAAATATTTTTTAAATGCATTGTCAACGTGTTCTGAGCTTTTCTGAAAGTTTCAAATGTCTAGCTAGTCGGGAAGTTAGTTAAATTGCAAGATTTGTCCAAACCGTTTTTGAGTTATTACCGTTTTTTGATACATTTTGGCCATTATGAACCTAATTTTCTTAAATATCTCCAAAACGGAAAATCATACAAAGTCCAAAAAGGGAGGTGCACAACTAGATGTTATAACAAACAAACCTATGTACCAATTCGCAACTTTCTACGTCCAACCGTTTTTGAGTTATGCGACATACTCACACACACAGAGACACACATACATACAGACGTCACGAAAAAACGTGTAAAGTCGCTTATATCTCTAAAACGAGAGCTCGTGTTAAGACGACACTTGCAGATGTACAACTAGACATCATGACAGTCACACGTACAAATTGGGAACATTCAGTGATCATTCGTTTTTGAGCAATGTGAAATAGAAAATCCATTTCGCAAATCGGGATTACTATACTTCCTTATACTTTGTATAAGGCTGTAAAAACATGCTTTTATGCATTTAAAAAAAAAAAAAGAGAAAGAAAAAAGAAAAAAAAAAAATCATTCCGTCTTGTTTAAGGCAGCCTATAGATCTTAAAGTGTATTTACCTGCATTTTTCCCCCATAGACGTAATGTATTTAAATTATCCTGAGGGGCCCTGTACACGAACCATTTGCTTGATCTCAACGAAAAGTTTAGTGTACCATCCCTATATGATACATATTTAGAATACCGAGTCTAGACTTTCTGCTGCTATTTAATCTTCAGATATGCTGATAACAGACAGAGACATACACAGATACACAGACCAACCGCTAAATACATGATTTTCGGATTCAAGGGACCCCAAAATGTGCAAATATAGCAAAAACTCTATTTCGAAAATTTGACCCCAAAACAATACTTTCTCTACCATATACATGGGTAAGAGAAAGTAAAAATGTGATACAATAAGGATTAAAAAAAAATGTAACAAAATTGATAATTAGAAATTTCCATGCAATTTCTGAATTTTACGACAGACTCTCGCCTTTTTAATCCCATTTCCCTTTTAAAGGGTTACATAAGTTTCGAAAGCTTTTTTTAAAAATAAGAAAAAAGCATATTTTCTCTCTCTCTCTCTCTTTTTTTTTTTTTTTTTTTTTTTTTTTTAATGTATGTATAACAGTTTTATATTAAAAATTTTGAGTATATTGTTGCGTACTTGGGGGTTCGTGAGTTGTCTGAGAATGAAAGGCCAAACGTACAAAAATTCAGTAATTTATTCACAGAAAGTTCCAGAAAAATACAGGTCAATAAACCAATTATCAGCTTCAATTCAAGCAGTAACCACAGCTTAAACAACAGCTGTCAATAGCAAATCCGCAGTACAAACTGTATTGCAATAACACTTGAAGCAAGTCTCTCTCAAAGAGGCTTAAGAGCAATGCAAGCACTAGCGAAGCTGGCTGAGATCTGAACTGAACTAACTGCCTTGGCGAGGAAGCGCTCCTTATATGCTGTTCCATGGAACCCAGATTTTTCGAGAAAACTCTAGAAAGTGGTCAACCAATCAACTTACAGCTTCCATATTTGGTATATCCCATATAAGGATTTTCTCGCCAAGGTCGCCAAAAAAATCGCCAAGGTGGGAAAAAGTCGCCAGATTTGGCGCCAAATCCATTACCTGCATTACTGGGGCTTTTTAATGCGTTTTTAAGGGGGAAAAAGGCTATTCCAACGCTAAAACGTCTAGAAATGCACAAAATTAGCACTTTATCAACTTACTAAGCCTCTTTGAAAGAATTTATACAAAAATAAACACAATTATTTACAATTTCGTAACACTGCTCCCCTCCCAAGGACTGCACGTCCCGGGCAGTGCAACCCTTGGTCAAGAGGCGAAACTAAACAAATTTACACAATCTAAAACACAAAAACTAAGTTGCATATAACGATAAAATAGAAATACAAATCAAGTGAGAAATATTTACAAAATTCACAAATATGTTCAAATATTTATATACAAATATTTACAAAATTCACAAATATGTACAAATATTTATATACAAATATTTAAATTACACATGCGCAAATTTTACCAGTAATTACATTTTTAATTTTTAATATTACCGTTATTTGTGGTACTTGGCTAGCCTATTATAGTGCACCACCTTCGGTCTTGATGAAGGTGTTTTAGTGATCCGCACCACTACATCATTCAGCCTTTTTAAGACTGTGTATGGTCCGTCCCAGTTGCACTGTAACTTGGGAGAGAGTCCTTTGCGTCGAACAGTATTCCACAACCAGACCTTCTTTCCTTCCTGAAACTCATGTTGTGTAGCCTTTAGATCGTACCTTGTCTTCATTTTCTCCGTTGCCATGTTAATCCGCTCCCGAGCAAAGTTGTGTACGTCCTCAAATCGTGCCTGGAGATCTTGGATGTACTCCTCGGGCGATGAAGGCGCATCGGGTGGACAACCAAACAGGAGATCACAAGGGAGACAAAGTTCACGTCCAAACAGCATCTGGGCTGGAGTATAGCCGGTGGTTTCATGGACAGCACTTCGATAAGCCAGCAGGAACAATGGCAACTTCAAGTCCCAATCTTGCTGGTTCCTTGATACTAGAAGGGAGAGGTTATTCAGGATGGTACGATTGAACCTCTCGACCATGCCGTCCGACTGGGGATGTAAGGGTGTTGTCCGGGTTTTGTCTATGCCGAGTAGTTCACACAGTCCTTTGAAAACATCAGAGGTAAAGTTCCTACCTTGGTCGGTATGAAGTTGTAGGGGCGTGCCGTACCTTGACACCCATTGCTGCACTAGGACTTCTGCGACTGTGCATGCCTCTTGATTGGGAATGGGATATGCCTCAGGCCACTTGGTGAAATAGTCCATCACGACGAGAATGTATTTATTTCCACTGGAGGTCCGTGGCAAAGGACCCAAGATGTCGATTGCAATCCGTTCAAATGGTGCTCCCACGTTATACCGTTGCTGTCTTCCTCGACTTCGTTTCTGCGGGCCTTTACGTGCCGCACAAGCATCACAGGATTTACACCATTTCTCCACATCCTCCTTTGCCTTGCACCAGTAGAAGCGTTCCCGAACTTTCTGCAGAGTCTTCATTACCCCAAAATGGCCTCCGGTAGAGCTACTATGCAGTTGTTCTAAAACAGCTGGAATTTTTGATCTTGGTAATAAAATCTGCCATCTGAAGCTGTTCCCATCATCAGATTCGCGCTTTCTGTATAATACGCCGTTTCTGATATGAAGAGAGTCCCAAAGTGCCCAATAACTTTTCGTAATGGGACTAAATCTGGAAATGTCCTGCCAGGTAGGTCTGTTGCTGGTCGTCTCCTTCAGCTGTAATATTGGCTTTACGTCAGGATCTTCCAACTGGGCTTGTCTAAGTTCTTCGTCACTCCATGGATCGGTATCTTGTTCTGATGGTGCTGCGACAGTAACTTGGCGAGCAACTGGCTGTATTCTTTGGGGTCTATCATCGGCTTTACAGCTGTATTTATGATCTTCAGATGGAGGCTTCCGCAAGAAGGCATCTGGATTCTCCCGAAGAGCTCCTCCTGGGTGGCATACTTCAGAGACATTCTTGGTTGCGTCTCTAGGTGTTCTTGCTGGGCAGCTTCGTTTGATATGCCCGTCTTTTCCACAGCCCCAGCATTTAGTTGTTGGAGTCTTCCCTTCTTTCCTACTCTCAAGAATGCGTAATCTTCTATTAATTTCTGCAATCATTTCCTGAATCTCTTTAAGATCATCTTGAGAGCCGTTCACTTTGTCTGCTGTGCTGTTCTGGCGATATTTATAGGAGGCTTGTTGGGCTGTCTCGAGCTTTAGGGCATACACCAAGGCTGACTCCACATCCTTCACGCCGGAGAGTCTGAGGGCTTTTTGAATATCTGGATCTCCGACAGCATCAATGAAATATTCTAGAGCCAGATCATTACGTGTTTCAGGATGACAGTCTGAGAAAGCCAAATGTGAAAGCCTCTGGATGTTTGATGCCAGTTCTTGTAAGCTTTCCCCTGGTCTCTGACGACGGGACCTTAGCTGGAGTCGACTATATTCTTTGGACCATTTCGCTCCAAAACGTAGCTCTAGTGCTCTGGTTACAGCTTCGAAGTCATATCGCTGTTCCTTCGAAAGGGTCTCCAGAATATCTGCGGCGTCGCCCCGCAACGACCCTACCAGATGAGCCGTTTTTGCAACAGGGTCCCAGCTGTTAGCTTCAGCTACGATGGAAAACTGCGTCTTATATACATGCCAGGAGGAACTGCCGTCGTAGGTAGATAGCTTAATAAATTCGTGATTCTGGCTTCTTCTCTCTTTCTTTTCAGTTTCCTGGGGCATGGATTCTAACTTTTCTTTCACTTTTCTCTCCAGATCTTCTTCTATTCTCTTCAGTTTACCTTCTATCTCTGAAAACCTTCCTTTCAGTTCCTGATCAAAATTTTCTTTAAATTTCTCCTCAAAATTCTCTTCTATCTTCATAAATCTCTCTTCAAAATTCTTTTCTACTTTCATAACATTTTCCTCAATCTTCATTGCTTTCTCTTCAAAACTCTCTTCTATTTTCAAAACTTTCTCTTCTATTCCATCTATTCTGCTTCCCATATCCGATAATTTACTTTCAATCACTTCCTTTACTGTCGAAAGTTCTCTCTTCATCTCGTCTTGATTAGATTTAATTTCTTCGGTCAAACTGTCTTTCAACTCTCTTTGCGATGTTTCCATTTTCTCTTGTGCTACCTTCATTTCTTCAGTCAAACCGTCTTTCAACTCTCTTTGCGATGTTTCCATTTTCTCTTGTGCTACCTTCATTTCTTTCATCTCTTGACTCAGGCTATCTTTCATCTCTCTTTGCGATGCTTCCATCTTTTCCTGTCCTGTTTCCATTTTCTCTATCAATCCGGTTTCCATCTTTTCCTGTCCAGCTTTCATTTCCTCTATCAATCCAGATCTTAACTCATTCATCTGAGCAGTGAGTCCTTCTAGAAATTTCTTCATTTCTTGTTTCATAGCTCTCGTTATCACCATACACAGACAATCCCACTTCTGACACCAGAAATGTTGCGTACTTGGGGGTTCGTGAGTTGTCTGAGAATGAAAGGCCAAACGTACAAAAATTCAGTAATTTATTCATAGAAAGTTCCAGAAAAATACAGGTCAATAAACCAATTATCAGCTTCAATTCAAGCAGTAACCACAGCTTAAACAACAGCTGTCAATAGCAAATCCACAGTACAAACTGTATTGCAATAACACTTGAAGCAAGTCTCTCTCAAAGAGGCTTAAGAGCAATGCAAGCACTAGCGAAGCTGGCTGAGATCTGAACTGAACTAACTGCCTTGGCGAGGAAGCGCTCCTTATATGCTGTTCCATGGAACCCAGATTTTTCGAGAAAACTCTAGAAAGTGGTCAACCAATCAACTTACAGCTTCCATATTTGGTATATCCCATATAAGGATTTTCTCGCCAAGGTCGCCAAAAAAATCGCCAAGGTGGGAAAAAGTCGCCAAATTTGGCGCCAAATCCATTACCTGCATTACTGGGGCTTTTTAATGCGTTTTTAAGGGAAAATAAGGCTATTCCAACGCTAAAACGACTAGAAATGCACAAAATTAGCACTTTATCAACTTACTAAGCCTCTTTGAAAGAATTTATACAAAAATAAACACAATTATTTACAATTTCGTAACATCGCCTTTTTAATCCCATTTCCCTTTTAAAGGGTTACATAAGTTTCGAAAGCTTTTTTTAAAAATATGAAAAAAGCATATTTTCTCTCTCTCTCTCTCTCTTTTTTTTTTTTTTTAATGTATGTATAACAGTTTTATATTAAAAATTTTGAGTATATGAAAGCGTAACATTTAAACAATATTTTATACACTTTTCATTAAAATTTTTGGAAAACTGAGCCGGTGGGGTTTGATTTCTTGAGACCATTCAGAAAAGTGGTGCACAATTTCTCAGAAACAAGTGCAGCGATCGATCTTATTGAAATTTTGCACACTTCTTCAAAATAAAATTTACTAGTGCTTAAAAAGAATTTAAAAAAATAAATAATAAAAAGGATTGAATTTTGAAGGGGGTTTTATGTATAAACAGTACAATTTTCAGTACATTTTAAATAGCCCTATAAAATTAGTTGTAATCGGGAAAAAAAAAAAAAAAAAAAATCTTCGTTTAAGCTCTAGTAAATTATAGTTTGAAGAAGTGCGCAAAACATTCAATAAGATCGGAACAACTATCCGCGTTTGTAATGATCGATAGATGGCGTTTTCCCAATTGCAGTTGTTAGTAAATATAATAGCCACACGTGGATTTATTATTGTTCTTTCATATTGTTCTATCATTGTTTCAGCGTGAAAGCTATCAGTGGTGTGATAATTTCACCTTAGCCCACCAGAGGGCGAGCATTTCATTACAATCGCGGCTAGTATTTCCCCACAGCTGAATTTGGCGATTTATTTTTGGCGATTATGGCTAAATCATAAATCTAAAAATCACAAATCATATAGCATAAATGATAAAATCGTAAGCTAAATTATAAATCATATAATCATAAACCCAAAATAAATAACATGCAGGCTGCCATATTATATCGCAAACAGTTCAGAATGACATCGTTATCGTTCAAATCGGCGCCAAAGAAAAATCGCCAAATTTAGCTGTGGGGAAATACTATAGTTGTACCATAAGATCGGTGCATCAGTCTTTTGAGAAATCGTGACCATCGCTTTTTGAAAGGTCTCAGGAAATCAGGACACATCGGCTATTTTCCAAATTTTTCTAATGAAAATTTTATGGTACAACTTCGATATACACGCAGAATGATATTTGGCGATTTTTCTTTGGCGCCGTTTTGAACGATAACAATGTCGTTCTGGACTGTTTGCGATATTATATGGCAGCCTATATGTTGTTTATTTTAGATTTGTGGTTTTATGATTTATGATTTAGATTATGATTTTTAGAATTATGATTTTTAGATTTATGATTTAGCCATAATCGCCAACAAAAAATCGCCAAATATCATTGTGGGTGTATACTGAAGTTGTTCCAATTTTATGAAATACTAGTAAACCCGTACGAAATTTTCGCCCTTTATTTCTTTTCTTATTTACCTTTAAAATTTGAAACATATAAATATTATACCAATTTCACCACCTAATTAAAATTTTAATATACCACAAGCCAAATTATTATTAGATCCAAATAAATGTTGTGCAGTAGTGAAACCAGAATTTTTCAAAGAAAAGTTTCAAAATAAAATTCATGGTGGATGACTCAGTTTTCATACTTCCGCAGGTAGTACGGTTTTAGTAAAAGACCCCCGTGACGCCTTTTAAATTTTAATCGCCAAGAATGCAATGACATTTTATTTATTTTGGAGTAATTTTTTGTTTAATTAAAAAAAAGAAGAAAAATAATAATAATATATCCTACTTTGATTATACTTTTTATGATTGCGTTTTTTAGGCAATTTAGGATAATAATTCATATTATGTATGTTTATACCTTTAAAATATTGCTAGGTTTAAAATGACGCTTGCAAAGATTCTGAAGAAATAACTTTTAAAAATGCATTTCCCATAAAATAATGTCATCATACAAATGTCCTTCACGGAGTAATATTAATATTACTATATATATTAAATATTACTCCGTGGTTTTCTTATTAGATCATTGAGCTGAGTCCGCGTGCTTTGTTCATTTTTAAATATTATTTTTTATCCTCGCGTATTTTATTAATTTCACCACTATCGTATCGTTTCGATAAAAAATAATTGAAATTGGTCCACGTTAGAGAAATATTATATAGTTTTTTTTAAGGCTTAAAATTTTTAAATAAAATTATTATTGTATAAAAAAAGAAAAGGAAAAAAAGAAAGGAAATATCCTTTTTACTTTCTCTTACCCATAAGGTAGAGAAAATATTGTTTTGGGGTCAAATTTTCGAACGCGAGTTTTTGTTATATTTACATGTTTTGAGGTCCCCTGAATACGAAAAACATGTTTTTAGCAAATGGTCTGTGTGTATGTCTGTGTGTGTGTCTGTCTGTTTTCAGCATATCTCAAGAACAAATAGTAGCAGAAATTCCAAACTCGGTATTCTAAATGTGTATCATATAGGGATGCTACAGTAAGCTTTTCGTTGAGATGAAGCAAATGGTTCGTGTACAGGGACACTCAAAAGTATTCAAATACAATACGTCTATGGGGGAAATTGCAGGTAAATAGAGTTTAACATCTATAGACTGCACTAAACCAAATGAAACGAATATATATTTTTTGTAATAGAGATAGTTAACAGGAAAAAAAAATTGCGTATGTAGGAGCCTCGCCTCCCCCCTGGGGGGGAAGTCCCCCCTCGAGGGGAGTAAATTTTCATGATGGGTATCTTTCAAAAGAGCTCGCCAATACCTTTAAAACGAATGGTTGAACGATCGATATATATATATTTTTAATCTTTTTTTTGAGAATAAAATGGACTTTTTTTTATATATATTTGGTGTTATACTGCTTCTCTAATATGGAAATCGTCTGCATTATCATAAAAGATAATTTTTTAAAATAATAATTTTAATAAATTATTTTTAAAAACAGAATTACTTTTTAATAACCGAATTAAATTCTATATAAATGTCGGCGCATTAATGAAACGGGGGGTTGAGGGGGCGGTAGCCCCCCCTCCTCACACAGAACTAATTATCATATTTATCTCTTCAGAAGCCTAATATGAATTGTTTAACACAGGTTTACATAACAGTACTCGTTATCTTACCTTTTAATCTGCAACCTGTATTTATAGTATTAAATTTCAGGGTAAGAGAAAGTCGTGTGAGTGACACACCAGATTATTTACCCTTTGAAACGTATGTAACCTTTTAAAAGAGTTGAAAAACTTTTGAAAAGAACAATGGTTATGAACTTGAATCAAGAATTTTCGTGCCATATATCAAGTTTCTAGCTAAAGAAGTTTCTAAATCATACAAAATATCTCTTTTTATCTTCTCCACCCTCTTCTTTCCCATTTATGAAAGTTGAGCAACTTTTTAATTCCTTAACTGCCCCTGGCGTATATATACGTTTATCTGAAGTACGATCCTTTGTACTGTACTGTTTGTTCCCAGTGAAACAACTGACACGACTTGGTAATGCAATAAAATAGCCTCGAAAATGAGCTTGACAGTGTTTTTGAAGAATTTACTAATTTCAGAGTTGAGAGAGAACGGTGGTACTGAGAAGCGAATTGTGTAAAAATTCGTTGGAAGGTAAGGGGTTAATATCGTAGTGAATATGAAGTTAGTTGAAGATTTGTCATATCAAAAATAAAGTTCCTTGTTCAAATGGTTTTAAAATTTTCATTATACCCATCTTTCTTGCTCCTTTCCCTTTTAATACTCCTTAAAAACGAGTAGCAACTTTTTAATTGCGTACTGAATATGAACTTGAAAGGAAAAATTTATACCAAATATCAGTATTCTACTCAAGCGGTTCCCAAAGTGCACTGCATGTCCATTCTTTTCTTTCCATCAATTTTTCAGTAGCGTAGTAATTCCTTCCTTGTACAAAGGCATGTGTGTGCCCCGTTCTTTCCTAAAATTCGCGGATTTGTAAAACAGTCAAACAAAAAAGCGAGAGAGAGAGAAAAAAAATCCTGCTTTTGGCAAATTTATTTTAAGGGTTATTGTTTCTATTTAACTCTCTACTTATCGTCTCCGAAAGCCGAAGTCATTGCTGTTCTATCTATGGGGAATTTTGTCCCTTTATAACTCATTAACTAATACATATTTCTAAATTCCGTTTTCACATTCAAAAAATTCATAATTGGTAAACTGTTTATCGCTTTCTAAAAATTGATTATTTTAATTTTTAAGAATTCTTTTTTTAAGCTCAAAAATGTAAACTTTTACATTGTGAAAATTTGCATTTTATAACCTCAAAATAAAATGTCAAAAAAAATCAATTTTTAGAAAGCGATAAATTGTTTAAGAGTTGTGAATTTTTTGAATGTGAAAACGGAGTTGAAATATATGTATTGTATTAGTTAAGGACGATCGAATCTTAGTACTCCTTTATTCAGTTACAAACGAATTAATTCTATTTGTTATCTTGATAGCTATATGTAAAAATCTGATGTGGACACCGCATGACTTCCTTATACACCCATTGGAATATACATATTATTATGTAGAGCCCCTAAATAAAATAATAGGCCGGCGCATCACCGCCATTTTTTTTGCCTCAGAAGAGGACAGCATTCCAGCTTGGCGTACTTATCGCTTCCCTAATGATTTTAAGAAATCTTGATCTGCAGCTAATCCGGTCAAGATAAGAGCAATAATCAACAATAATATTCCTAAAAACACATTTTTTTCACAGTACATTCTCAGGATGTCATTTTATTCTGAGGATATCCTATGGATGTACTGGGGAAAGATGTGTTGTTAGGGCAGTGTCTGTTTCTTTCACAAAATGTCGCCAAAATTCAAATACACAGTAATAGAAGGTCTGTGAACACTTTATATTCACTTCTTGAATGATTATAGCCAGGCCCTGACTAACGGCAGGGCATACGGGGCAAATGCCCTTGGCCCCCCTTCTGGAAGGGGACCCCCTACAGGCGTATGCAGAAATTCTGCAACCTAAAGATCTCTTATGCCACTGCAAGGGGGCCCCCCAGAATAGGCTTGCCCCGGGGCTCCAGGTAGTCTAAATCGGGCCCTGATTATAGCAGTTTATCGCTAAACAAACTTCCATACCATAGTTTACTTAGCTAAAATTATGAAATACAATAAAACAAGTTACTCTAAAGTAACGTAAGACGATAAAAAAAATGTTTGTCGTTCGTTTATCAGAGAAACGCGCTGAGTACAAGTGGCAACCCTAAGGCAACAAAATGCCTGATGCGCCAGCTCGTATATATAGGAGCCTTATTATTATGAAAGCATTGACATTTTTGGGTGAGGTAACTGAAAAAAAGCTAAAAAACTGCTACCCTAACCACAAAATCATGATACTAATAGGATTATAGGTACCGCCAAACAAATATACTAGTTTTTTCAGGAATGGCTTATTACAGAATCGCTCACTGGCAGATACATTGCTTAGTTTTATGAAAATCCTTCGAATATAGACGGCCTACTTTTGTTCTCTTTGCCGAAAATTAGAGGGGGAAAATTATACATTTTACCGAAACAATTAATTCAGTTAAAATTGAAAAAGTGTTTACTAATTCTGGCTACCCTAAAACAATATTTGCCGCCAAATCCGATCGAAAATTTTGCCACGTCGCCACGTTTGTAGCGAACGCTAAATGGTCTTGGCATCAATTTTGGCATTTTTGTGTAGAATTTGGCGAAAATTTGTAGTTAAGGGTTGCCAAAGCTCAAACTTCATTAAGAACAGGATTCTGGAATTTTCCGGAAAGATTCATTGGTTTATACAGCTGAACTAAATTCTTCGAAAATTCTTTAAATGACAAACAAGACTAAATCAAAATTAAGGGTATCCGTCGACTAGAACCTGCTTATATATTAAGAATTACTTTCTACACTAAAAAATGTTGTCAATTTTCATAACAGTATCATTACGTGCTGAATATTCATTAAAGTGCATTCATCGACCAGAGCCTGGAATTACTTTCTATACGAAAAAGTGTAAACAACTTTCATAAAAATATCATTACGGGCTCTATTTATGGGTTGAATATTCATTAAATAAAATACATTCGTCGACTAGAACGTGTAGTGTCTTTACAAGTTTTTTTCTACACGCAAAAGTGTTGACAACTTTCATAATAATATCATTATGGGCTCTACCATTAGCTAATATTGAAATCTCTATGATGGTAGGTCATATATAATGGCCAAAACCTTTGTATATTTGTCATTATGAATATAATTTTCGTAAACATCTCCACAACGGATGGTCACAGAAAGACCAAAAAGGGAGGTGCACAACTAGATGTTACAACAAATCTATACACCAATAATTAATTTGCAACGTTCTACGTCCAACCGTTTTTGAGTTATACGAGATACTTGCATACTCACATACAGACGTCACAAAAAATCGTGTAAAGTCGCATATATCTCTAAAACAAGAGCTCATGTTAAGACGAAACTTGCAGGTGTACAACTAGACATCATGACAGTCACACATATAAATTTGCAACATTGTACATTCATTCATTTTTGAGCTATGCGAAATACAAAATCGATTTCGCAAATCAGGATTACTACACTTCCTTACTTTGTATAAGGAAGTAAAAATGAATACGAGGGTCACGCTGAAATTTTTGAGATACGCCTAGGTAATTAAAGTTAAACTTACGAAATTTTAGGTCTGTTCAAAGAAGTCTCGTCCAGCATCAAAGCACTTCTGTAGGCGAATTTTCCAAAGATTAAATGCCTCTAACCATTCATTTCTTGGAATCGATAAAAAAATGCATTTATAGCCTCATCAATCTCATCTTCGGAATGAAAACAACGTCCACGCAAGTTCTTTTTCAGATTAAAAAATAGCCAAAAGTCACACACAGCTAGATCAGGTGAATAGGGTAGATGTTCCAGCACCTTGATGCGTTTTTGTTGAAGAAATTCAACTGTTAATCCTGCTGAATGAGAAGGTGCATTATCATGGTGGAGAATGAGTCCTCTAACATTCACTTCTTTAAGAATTTCTGGAAGACATTCAGTAGTGTACCAGTTAGCTGTGACTGTATTCTGTCCTTCCAACTTGATAGCTTTGATCAATCCTGTACTTCTAACGAAAACGGCATATACATTACTTTTTTCATGCCACGTTGCCTTTTCACCATTGGGAGTTTGGGATCATCTTCAAAGACCCACACTTTGCTTTCTTGGCGTGTTGGAACATCAAAAAATGGTATGTACGTTTCATCACCAGTTATTATTTCAGAAATAATGCGGTGGCCACCATCATTAAGTAATTTAAGGGTTTCTTTGCTGATTCTGACACGCTCTTATTTTTGATGCTCTGTTAAATTACGGGGAATCCAACGGCAAATTAATTTTTTCATATGCAATTCTTCATGAATAATTTTATGTATTGCAGCGGATCCAATGTTAAGTTCCTTCTGTATCATATGGTAGGTACAGCAATTGTCGTCGATTAACATTTTCCGAATGGCAGACACGTTATCCGGGATTACTGCGGACAAGGGACTTCCTGTGTGTTTTTCATCCTGTAGAGAATGACAGGGATGGAACACGGGCGCAGAATTCATACCACTATCAATATAAGAAAATTTTCTACCTCTTGAATCGACGATATTATAGGTGGAGAAATTTTGTAAACAGATTCCGGTATGAATTCTGCGCCCGTGTTCCATCCCTGAAATGACGACCTCTGTAAACCATCTGAATACAGTTGCACGAGATGGACTTTCATTTCCAAAAGCTAATTGTAGGCACTGAACGCATTTTTCCTGATTTATTCCCACTTTAAAATCATAGAAAGTCATAGCACGATAATGTTCTCGCGTCAACTCCATTTTCTTTTCTGTCTAAAATTTATTCTATGCTAAACTACTTGTAAATGGCCAGTAAAAAATCGTCTGCTATGCTAAAATAGTTCATATTTTCAAATCTAATCGATAATTTTTTTTCTACCACTTATCGTCTACGCGTATCTCAAAAATTTCAGAGTAACCCTCGTATAAGGAAGGTAAGGGGAATCAAAGGAGCTTTATTACAAGGGACTTTAAAATCACAATTTACAAAGCTGCGTTTCCTGACTCAGAAATCGCACTTATGATGTACGTGTATTTATTAATAAGTGCAGTAATGTAGTACGTTGATTTTTGAAAACGAAAAGTGTTAAAAATAAATTGAAACTATAACAAAACAAGATCACTCTTTTCGTTATCTTTACTTACATTCCAAGAGCTGGATCCTTTCACAGTCATCATTTGTGATTTTTTGAACTAAAAAAAAGCTTGAAATGTTTCTTTTATTAAAGCAAAATAGATTCAAATATTTATGTTTATAATTTTAAAATGTTGTCAGGCAAAATTTATTTAGTAGTAAAATAATTTATAATATAACACTTTGCATTTTATCTAAAAGTCTGTGACATAAACGGGTTGATCTGTCAACTGCCGTTCATGAGAGCTTTCGTGTACATGCCCATTATTGATAACGATAACATATTAAAAATATTTCAGGAAAAAAAAATTGTCCAAAAATGAACTACCCTCATTCCTCACCCTCCCTTTATATATACAAAACAGTAAATAAGGGGCCTCCACAGGGCCGCAGCTAGGCATTAAGCAACTCAGGCAATGCCTGAGGGCGGCAGTTGTCTAAGGGCGGCACTCAAATCATTAAAACGAAGTACGAAAAAAAAAAAAAATAAATAAATAAATAAACAAGATTGAAAAAAAAAAAAAAAATTACAATATTTTTTGTAAAAAAGACACCCTACCCCACCCCCCATCCTCATGAAAGAATCTAAATTGGTTGAGAAAACTGCTGCTAGTAAAATTCGTCAATAAATCGAACAAGATGTGCGAAAAGGACAGTATGAGAAATGTGAAAGCACAAAGCTTTCCGCTTAGAATACGAAACGATCTTAGCATGGGTCCAATGTCCGATTCCGGCTAGCCTAGGTTTTATAGACAGATACATTATGAGAAAGCTTTAATTGGGAGACTACAGATGAGTACGTTTAGGACCCAGTCCTGTCGGTACGCAACAAAAAAAGCTATTACTGACCGGATATTGTTAATTTAAACAGAAATCAGGGATATATGTAGTATATGGAGTTCTACATGTGTGGCCTTAAGAAAAAGACAAAATTATTTAGAATCCAGGAGTGTGAAAGAAAAATAAAACACTGAATTTGAGACACAACATTTTAAAGGAATTATTAAGTTTAAACTAAGCCCTTATACTTTCCTAAGATATTATGTAAGGAAAGTACTGTAATCATGTCAAAAATCTGACTATGAGATTTTGGTGTTTATACACGTTTTACGGTCCCCTGAGTTAATTTTTACTATTTTTATGATGATATGTGTGTGAGTGAGTGAACACGATAGCACCTGAACGCTTTGTAAATCCCCATAGCACGAACCCAATTGATTTTAGTGAATCTAGGACTTATAGTTTTTTTACAGAGACACAAATAAAAGAATTCTTTATCACTATGGTATATGGACCACAATTACTTTAAAGTGCGATAGCGCTCAAACGCCTTATTCGTCTAAGCTGAAAATTTATACACATGTTATAAGTCATTACGCACGAACTGTATAAATTTTCGTGAATCTAGTAGTTAAAGACATTTTATAGGGACACAAGGAAAAATTTCTTATCATTATGGTGTATGGGCCCATTTTTTTTAAGTGCGATAGTGTCTAAAGACCTTACCCGATTGAGCTGAAAATTTATACTCATACTAAATGTCACAGTTCCACGAACTGCATTGATTTTGGTGAGTTTAACACTTATAGATTTTTTACAGGGAAGGAACACAAAGGAATATTCTTTATCATTATGATCTATGGGCTGAAATGATTCTAAGTACAATACCGTAAAATTAAACTAGGGAAAAATATATTCATACACCCTATTATAATTTTTACTTTTGTTTATTTAAGGATTTGTCTTATTTATTTATACAACTGTCAATTATTTAATGTTCAGAAAGTCGAGGGGAGTCACTTCAGATTTTTTTTTGCATCATCTAAAAAATCTAAAATTTATCTAAAATTTTAATCTAAAAAAAAAAAAAAAAAAAAAAAAAAAAAATGAATAGAAGGGAATTTCACATTAATTTAATTAAAAGTATACTTAAATTTATACAAATTGGATATTAGCCCACCAGCAGCAGAGCGAATCTGCGCTCAGTGAGGTACCGAATTCAATCCCAGGTCTCGTTTGTTGACCTAGCCGTTCGGAGTTTTCCATGGTTTTCTCAGAAACTTGTATAAATACGGACTAGGACCCCTTAGAAAGACCCACACGGAGGGCACTCCACTTCAGGCCTACGACCCTAGTGCAGTCAATCGGCCTTAATCCCCACAACCTAAACCAAATTAGATTTAGTTTTAGAGATAAAATGAATTTGAAATTTTCAAATTCAATAAATTTTCAATTATAATAAAAAATTTACTTTAAAATTGAAGAATGTATACTATTTCAGCAATACATGTTTATATATACAAATGAAATTAGATAATGGTTTTATCTGCATAATAATATTATTTTATTCACAAAATTCATTCTATTCCCAGGTCTAAAGAACATTTTCAACAATCTAGATACAACACTAAAAGATAAAAAGCATTAATATTTTAGAATTGGTTAAAGGAAAATCTAATTTATGAAAATACACAAATTGTTAGCAATTTTCAGAAAATGAAGACCAAAAAGTTTAAAATGAGGACAAATATGGTCCTAACTAGAAATTTTCAAAACGGAGAAGGATGTCTAAAAATGAGGACGTCTGGTCACCCTGCATTAGATTTGACAAGTTTTACGAACCTATGTAAAGTTTCGTGTGACTAAATTAATTTAAATTACATCCATTTTTTATGTAATGTTTGATTAGTCAACTTAAAATTGTGGATTTAAAAAAAAAGTGACAACACGCGATAGTGAGAGGGAAATGCTGAAATTTTTAGAATAAAACTAAAAGAAGACCGTAATTTTTTTTCAACATTTTGTTTTGTTACGGCCTTACGTACACTTAATTTCGTTAAACCAAAGTCTCAGTGACTAAGAAGGGAAAATGGAGTTATCATTATAAAAACTTTGACTGACGGAAAATCTCAAGTTATAAAAATTCGTCCAAGCAAAATTTCAGCGTATGAAGGGGCGGCAAATTGAATCTTGCCTGAGGGCGGCAGAGCACCTTGCGACGGCCCTGGGCCTCCATAATGTCTTTGCCTCGGGGCCCTCCCTCACATCTCTCTCATACGATCCTGTGTTAATATTAAGCAATGACCCTTTACTGACTGATTTTGCTTGACTAAAATGATTGACGGGAAAATTTCTATGCATTAAAAAAATGTAAGCGTATTAATTTGATTTTCGAATAATTTGATTTGAAAAATTAACTGTCCGAATCTTTGTTTATTAATAAGTCAATAAGTTAAAAGAAAAAAAACTGCTGAAGTCAGTCAAAAATAAAATCAAGTGTCAGTTTTCAATTGTCTTGAAATGGCACAGCTTTAGTAGGGGATCCCCCCTTGACAAAAGTGGATATTTGGCTTCTAAATAGCCCGCAGCTCGAACGTTTCCCGCCAAGGTTTTTATTGCGATAGCTATTTTATTTCATCGCCAAAAATTGGAAAATGTTTGAAGTCCTCAAGGGGGTTCCATACTAAAGATGTGTTAAACTATATAATAAAAACTCCAATTTTTGTATTCCTTCGGTACAGTTTTGTATTACTTCCATCTGACGTTTGCATGCCATGCTATTTGGCGCTTTATAAGCATATCAGTTTAATAGAGCTTCATAGTATAGGACTCTTTGACACGTTTTGAATTTTTGTTGTCATTTTGGCGATGAATTAAAATAACTATCGCAATGGAGTAAGTAAAGACCTAGGCGATAAAAGTCCGAGCTACTTCAGCGCCAATGTTCAAATTTCGGGGACTGTTGGCGAATTTTTTTTCCGGCAAATCACCAAACAAAAATAAGCAAAGAAATATTAATTTTTATTCATAAAAAAAGTTAGTCTTTCTGTACATTCGGTAACTTACGCAAATACGACACAAAATAAGGCAAAAATGTGAAATTAAAAAATACAAAATCACCAATAATAATCAAGAAAAAAGAAATTTGAAACACGCGTCCTTAATCACGGAAAAAAAAAATCGTGTAGGGTTACCATGTTTGACGTCATGCTCAGGGCAAAACACTCTACTCAGGGTAAGACTACTATATAACAAAACCATCGAGCTTTAATTTCGGTAGAGAGCGAAATGGCAACCCCTTTGCGTGCCCAACATCATCGAGAATTGTCACGTGACAATAACTTTGAGATTTCTCCTTTCTCCTGTGCGCGTGAACTACTACGGTATTGTGTTAGCCGAAAGCCGAATCATAGAGGTATTGCGCCCGCATGGTTTGTGATCGTTCCTCGCAATGCGTAAGCGCATAGCGTCAAGCCACAGTGGGCGCCAAGCGTGAATTCTCGCCAAACTCACTTAGCTCCTAGAGGTCTGCCGCTACAAAGAGACGCTAGTAATAATAATAATAAATACATAACTCTTATAATATATTTGTCAAATAATATCTAATGATGTAAATAATCTTTGGTATTTACAACCTAAAAAAATGTTTTTTATGGGAAAAAAAAACTATTGCCAAGAAAGCGAAAAGTAGCGAAAAAAGTTAGCTCAACGAAATAACATGTTGGACACGTTTTCTTCCGTAGAAAAGAATAGGGATTCGCCCTCTACTAGTATATCTGCTCGATGAACAAAACATTGGTATTTCCAGCGTACAGATTAAGGCTCCTATATGATACGAGCTAACGCAGTGTCCGCCATTTTCTAGCCTATCTGGAAAAACGTTGGCGGTAGAAAAAGCTAGGTTACCTGATTAGCGCTGTTATTGTTATCGCCTTTAAACTTCTACACAGATCATGTGAGCTAGAACTTCTTATCACGAAACAAACAAGTTGGCAATTTTAAGAACATATCGCCATTATTCTCAAAACTGCAACCCTTCACGTTAAAAGAAATGTAATTTTAAAGTTAATAAGAATTTAAAAACAATAACTTAAAAAAACAGTACATTAATGTACTGTTTTTTAACGTGACATTTCTTTACTTCTTGACATTTCTTTTAACGTGAAGGGTTGCAGTTTTGAGAATGTTGGCGATATGTTCTTAAAATTGCCAACTTGTTTGTTTCGTGATAAGAAGTTCTAGCTCACACGATCTGTGTAGAAGTTTAAAGGCAATATTTTACGTTATTCCTTTTTTAATAAAGAATATCTATTATGCTAGCAGCATATCAAAGGACTGTAAATGCAAACTCAGAAAAAAGGGTTTATTCAAAAGGGAAAAACATCACAGAATTCAAACTTTTTGCATCGGACCTTTTACATTCGAACACAAAACCTAAAAAAAACAAAAAAACCCTCTGTTGCCACTCAAAAGTAAACAAATGAATTATAAAAAGCACCATGGCCTTGACATCCTCCCACCTTAAGTTGGCGGAAGGCAACTTAACTAACCAAAACAAATAATAAAATGAAAATTTCAAAATACAATAAAACAACACATTTCTACTTGATATTTCAAGGACTTTCACAACAATTTTAAATATAATGGCCCTGCCAAATCAAAACCAATAATCTCAAAGACTGCAGCGTCTCTGACTCTATTTTCTGGCAGTGATGCAATAGGGGTGATCACACTTCTTTTTGCATGTCTCAAACAAATAACACATTTGGACAATATTGACCGAACAGTTTTCCTTGCATTTAAAATCCAATAGTGTTCACGCAAAATATTTAACAATATTTGTGATCCTGCATGCGAATTCTTTTTATGTTCAGTAATTATGAGCCTCTCGACGACTTGGTGACGTGATGGTAAGATGATAGGGTTTTTAAAATCTTCTGAATCTTTTCGATACGCTATTCTCGTTTTCACTCTAAAAATCCCTTCTCCATCTTGGTACGATATTAAAGAATTCAGTTTTTACTTTCTTCTATATGTAATATAGAGAAAGTATTGGATTCGTAAAATTTTTCGACCTCGGGTTTTTGATGAATTTACACGTTTTGAGAGCTGTAGAACACGATTTGACCATTTTTAGAAAATGTCTGTCTGTCTGTCTGTCTGTCTGTCTGTGTGTGTGTGTGTGTGTGTGTGTGTGACAAAATTTTGTGGCAACTGTACTGTATCTCAAGAACTACTGCACAGAATTTCATACAAATTGGTATGTAGTTGTACCTTGACATAAATTAGTGCCTATCAACTTTTGGTAAAAATTGTCTTACAGGTTGCGTTGCCATCCCGCTTTTTCTAAATTTTTAACATGGTGATATAGGACAAAATTTTGTATAAATGTGCATAAAGAGAATTATTTTTTAGTAATCATTATGAAATTCACAAGAATAATTTAAAATAGAGATAGTCAACTGGGAAAAAAATTTTGTATGCCTAGGAGCCTCGCCACCCCCCGTGGGGGGGAAGTCCCCCCTCGAGGGGAGTAAATTTTCAAGATGGGTATCTTTCGAAAGGTCTCGTCAATACCTTTAAAACGAATGGTCGAACTATAAATCTGTGATAATTTAAAACAAAGTTATCGATTTTTTTTACTTTTAACAAAAAAAAAACTTTGAAAAAAATCGTTTTTTTTTTTTTTTTTTTTTTTAACGAAATTTAACCAGACTTTGTATTTAGTTGGCCCCTGACATAAACTGAGGCTGATTAGATTTGGGGATCAATCGCTCAACAGGTGGCGCTGTGATCGTATTTTTTCTAAATTTTTAACATGGCAGTATAGGAAAAAATTTCGTATAAATGTACATAATGAGAGTTATTCTTAACCTGTGATTGTGAAATTAATATGAATTATTGATAATAGTAGTAGTTAATTAGGGAAAAAATTTGAGGCATCGCTTCCCCCCCTTAGGGGGAAATACACCCCCCCTCCGGGGGGATGTAAATTTTCAAGATCGGTACCTTTCGAAAGGTCTCGTCAATACCTTTAAAACGAATGGTCGAACTATAAATATGTGGTAATTTAAAACAAAGTTATCGATTTTTTTTACTTTTAACAAAAAAAAAAAAAAAAAAAAAAAAAAATGAAAAAAATCGTTTTTTTTTTTTTTTTTTTTTTTTTTAATATTGTTACTGCGTGAATTTGTATAGGAAAATATAGAAGAAAGTCTTGTGGTGGCCACAACATACTAGTTTCCTATTGACGTCAGAAGCAAAATATTCGTCTTGTATCATCTTGATTATCTTTAGTTCTGCACATTTTATTTCTCTATATGATAACTCACCAATGATTCGTGAAGTTGAATTTCTACAGTTGAAAACGAATCTTTGCATCCAGGCAACCATTCTTAGCATTTTATCATAACTCGAAAAATAAAAATAGTACCAACCTGAACTATTTCTATTCAAATGCTCTTCTTCTTCAGGTTTTTTATTGCTGCATTTATTATTTTCAGTTTGATTCAAAAAACAAATGATAGGCAAGCTATTGGATGTTGGGCTCGTTTTTCTTCTTTCTTTTAGAATAGCTTGTTCATCGAAAATGGGTTCGGTGACAGGCCATTTATCTTTAGTTTCTCGAAGCCAAGTAGGTCCCTCCCACCATTTACTGTCTGAGAGTTGTTGGGCAGAGCACCCCCTTGAAGGCAAGTCGGCTGGATTTTGAGCTCCAGGAAGATGTTTCCAAAGGGTAGAATCAGTTAATTTTCTGATCTCTTGTATTCTATTATTGACAAAAACAGCCCAATTTTCTTCACGCTGAATCCAGCTCAATACAGTAGTTGAATCTGTCCAGAAATGTTGTTCAATACCTTCCCACTGGAGTGCACTGAGTACGGATTTACATAATCGAGCTCCCACCGTTGCAGCTAGTAATTCGAGACGAGGAATAGTGATGGGTTTAACTGGGGCAACCCTTGATTTCGCTGCCAAAAGAGTTACATAGACATCAGCATGTTCGATGCGAATGAAAACAGCTGCTGCGTAAGCAAATTGACTAGCATCGCAAAACGTATGAATGCTAATGCTATATTGACTTGTTACATCAGGAAAAAAACAACGAACAATAGTCAAATTCTTCAAGATATTCAAACCTTCAAACCATCTTACAAATTCTTGTCTCATACTATCTTCAACTTCCTTATCCCACGGGATATTGTCTTTCCACATTTTTTGTAATATTAGCTTGGGAACTAAGAGGACAGGGCATAAAAACCCAATTGGGTCAAAAACTCTTTGCGCAACAGAAAGAATTACTCTCTTCGATACAGTTTCAAGTCTGTATGTATTCAACCAATCCAAATTGATCTTCAGTTCGTCTTTTCTGCGATTCCAAAGCAATCCTAAAACAGAAGTAACCTGTTCTGAATCTTCATCTCCTGTATACTTCCATCCTCTTAAATTGAATTTTCCTTCAGTCAAAATATGACGAGACTGTTCAACAAATGGTAATATTTCTGATTTGTTATTTAAACTTGTAACTAGATCATCTAAATAAAAACTTCGAAGAATAATCTCAACATATTTTTGATTATATTTTGAATTATTCAGATATTTTTTCAAATGATGCTCTAACACAGCTCCTAAAAGAAAAGGGCTACTTTTCACACCAAACACCACACGAGAATGCCGCATTATCTTAGGATCGTTATTTTCTTTTTCATTCCACCAAAAAAACTTAAGGTAATTTCTATCTTCTGGTCGTACACTTATCTGTAGAAATGCTTTTTCGATATCAGCAACAATTCCACATTTATGTTCTCTAAATCTAAGAAGAAGATCAGGGATTAATTCTAATAAATTAGGTCCAGATTCTAAACATTGATTCAATGAGGGTGATTCGACTTGTCTTGCAGACGCATCAAAAACTGGACGCACTTTTGTAGTTCCATGTTGTTTCACAACAGGTCTATGAGGTAAGTAGTGTTCAAAAGGGTGAGATAATGACTGGATTGGGTCATCTTCAATTATACCTAATGAAGCCCATTCCTTAAACACATTATCATAAGCTATATACAAATTTTCTTGATGTAATTTTCTAGTTGATGTTATTAATCTTTTCATGGCTAGTTCTTTATTGGTGGGTAGGGGAAGATGATCTCCTTTCCATGGAAGAGCAATTTCATATCTTCCATCTTCATTAATTCTTACTGTTTCTTCAAAATATAGCTTGGTCAAATGCTCGTTTTCTTTTTTGCTCTTCATTTCGACAGGATCCCTTATTCCTAAAACTTCCAGACTAAAAAGATCGGAAATAGTTGCTTCTCTTACAAACAAGGAAATTACCATCATGGTAGTATCTTCTTTTACAGAAGGTGAATTGGTTTTCCCCATAAGTGTCCATCCTAGATAGGATTCCACAGCTACTAGCCCACTAGATAGAACTTTTCTCTTTCCAGTGAAAAGTCTACCAGCAACATCTGCTCCAATGAGAACATCAATTGGACCCGAATTATCTTCTGTATCAAAAATGTGTATACTCATAGATCTTAATTCATCAATCCATGGGCCACACGAAACAGATGGAACATCATTGCAAATAGTTTCTTGATCAACTACATCAAAATTGCAGTAAAAATTTCCATTTAAGCTTCCAAGTTCAATTTTATATACATTATGAAGTTCGTTGTTGCTCTTTTCACCTCCAAAAAGTGAATAAGACAAACGTTGCTGACGCAGAGGTTTCAAATTTAATTTAGATGCTATTTCTCTTCTAACGTACGATTTTTGAGATCCGGAATCATACAGTGCTCTCACGACTAAAGTACTGTTCTTATATTTTAAATTAACTTTCAAAGTTTGCAGCAAAACTTGGGGAGATTTGGATATGGTTGCCAAATTCACAGATTTATTCTGCTCTTTAATTTCCTTTTCCGGATTATTTGATGTAGACTTATTTACACTTTTGTTTGATTCTGTACACATAATAGCAAAATGTGTTCGGTTACAAATAGTACATTTCACAAAACATCGGCATTTTTCTGCCTTATGGCCAACTTTTAAACATCTAAAACAATAACCTTTATCCTTTAAAATTTTTATTTTTTCATTATATGACATTTTTCGTGCTTTAAAGCAATTCGTCGATTCATGTTTTCCGTTGCAGAAAGTGCACAACTTCTCTGCACGTGCATTAGTAGTTAACAAACTAGCAGCAGTACAAATTTTCCCTCTGATCTCTTTATTCCCTTTACAAGAAGAATCATTCAAATCAAAACCAGCCATAGCTAAGTTAATTCTTTCCTCAGATTCTACTTCCGTTTTTAAAAAGGCTAACAAACTGTCAAGCCTTTTTTTTGGATCATTACCATGATCAAAATGTGAGCTTCTCTGCCAAGCTCTAAGGAAATCTTCAGGCATACATGATTCAACCAACGGATAAAGTAATGCTGCACATTTATCAGTTGTCACACCAAGTGTTTCCAGTGCACGAATTTGCTGTTCGAGATTATCATACAGTACACATAAATTGTTTGAACAAAATTTTGAATTGGCATTCTTCAAAACTAATTTTAACAATTCTCTAATATAAATTTCAATTTGTAATTCATCCCGACCGAAACGGGTTTTCAAACAGTCAATTGCTTTTATATAATTATCGCCAGTTGGCGGAAAACTTTCAATAACCTCTCTAGCTCGGGATCCTTCAACAGTAGCTTGTAATAGATACTGAAATTTATCAGAATTAACTATAGTAGAATCGTTATGAATTTTTTCAAATTGGCTCCAAAAATGAAGCCATTCTTTAACATTACCATCAAACCGTCGTAATTCTATTCTAGGTAATTTAAACCTTCTTTTCTCATTAATATTTTCTACAGAATTAACAATAACAGATTCACTCTGAATTGGACTAAAAGCAGTACTTACAGTTTGATGAGTATCAATTATTCTTCTTACTTTTGTTTCAATTCTTATTGCTTTATCTCGATAATCCTCAATTATTTCAAATTCTGTGTCAAATTCTTTTTCAGAGAGAACTTCAAGAATACTTGCATGCGTTACTTCCAGGCGATCAACTTTCGATTTAAAAACACTTAATTCGGATTCCAGTTCCGCAAGGTCAACATCTTGTGAGGCTATCAATTCTTCAACTTTATTATATGCTTTCGAGAAAGCGGCTCTTTCAGCCTTTTTAGCTTTTTTCAAATTTTCTAAATTAGCCATATTCACAATTAACTGTGCATTTACAGTCCCGCCGAGGGTACCAAAAATTTTACGTTATTCCTTTTTTAATAAAGAATATCTATTATGCTAGCAGCATATCAAAGGACTGTAAATGCAAACTCAGAAAAAAGGGTTTATTCAAAAGGGAAAAACATCACAGAATTTAAACTTTTTGCATCGGACCTTTTACATTCGAACACAAAACCTAAAAAAAACAAAAAAAACCCTCTGTTGCCACTCAAAAGTAAACAAATGAATTATAAAAAGCACCATGGCCTTGACACTTATCACGAAACAAACAAGTTGGCAATTTTAAGAACATATCGCCATTATTCTTGAAGTGGGTTGCTTAACACTCAGTTATGTAATGGCGTGTCGGCGTATTTTGAATTAATGACTCCAATGTAGAAAAATAAACTATTTATTAACATAACGAGGAACTATCTACAAGCGAACACACTTCTCTCGTTCGAACATGGCAGAATCCAAAACAAAACTTTTTACAGAGAGAAAAGTTGTAGTGCTTTTCGTGCGCTTGCAGCGCCATCTCATAAAATGCACCAGGGAGGATAGATAGAACACCATAGAGTATCCCCCCAGTGAACAAGGTGAACGATAAAATGCAAAAGTTCAATACAATAAATGCTTGATACAGTATAATATGTAATAGTAACATAGTAAGTAATGCAAAATAGAAATACAATGAACAATATATAATATTAAAAAGTGTAAGATAATATATACAAAACTATATTACATATTCAGTCACCAAATGTTTTGGGAAAGTGACTTTACGTCCAGAGCGTGTAGTACGTGTTTTGTTGACAGGAGTCGGCTCTGGTGGTATTCCGAATGATTTGTTGACAGGCGTTGGCTCAGATGGTTCTTGGTTAGGAACAGAATTATTTGTCACAACAGTATCTGACCATCTATAGGCGGGTTTCACGCGATCTATAGAAACTGTTGTGTTTTTACCATTTATATCAATGACAAAATTTTTATTATCTCTGTTTATGACAAGGTGAGGTCCAGTATACGGCGGTGTTAATGGACGAGTTACTTTGTCTGATCTTAAAAATACATGTGTACAATTCGACAATGCAGGATTTACGAAAACACTAGGACTGCTATGTAAGGAAGTAGCAGTTGGATTAAGTGTCTGCATTGTTTGTACCAAGTTGGAAACATAATTGGGATCAATCGTTTGGTCAATTTGTTTTTTATCAGTAATAAGATCAGAGGGTAATCGTAAAGTGGTACCATATACTAATTGTGCAGGTGTTGCATTAATGTCATTTTTAAGAGCTGAGCGCAAACCTAGTAAAACAATTGGAAGGGTTTCAGTCCATTTAGTGTGATTATGTGCCTTAAGAGCATCTTTTAAATGTCTATGATAGCGTTCTAAAATTCCATTTGACTGGGGATGGTATGCCGAAGTCCGAATGCGCTTACAGCCTAAGATATGCATAAGTTCTCGAAATAGAGTAGATTCAAAATTACGACCTTGATCTGTGGTGATAGTGACTGGGCATCCGAATCTAGAGATCCAACCATGCAATAAGGCACGAGCGGTTGTTTCCGCAGTCATATCAGGGGTCGGAATTACCTCGGGCCATCTGGTAAATCTGTCAATGATTGTTAAACAATACTGATTTCCATCTGATGGGGGAAGAGGGCCAATGAAATCTAAATGAATATGGGCAAAACGGGCATCCGGTAGGGCAAATGTTCCAACTGGTGACTTGGTGTGCTTTGTTATTTTGGCTCTTTGGCAATTAACACAACTGCGAACCATAGATTTGATATCTTTATGCATGCCAGGCCATACGAATCTTTTAGCAATTAAATTTATGGAGGCTGACATACCTGGATGTGAAAGGAAATGCAAATTTTCAAAAACTAATTTTCGCAAACTTTGTGGAACGAATGGACGGGGATGTTTTTGAGATGTGTCGCAATATAGGTCAATATCCTCAAGGGGAAAATAGTGTTTTTCTAATTGTAAGGATGTGGTATTGGATTGCAAAAGTTTTTGAAGTTCTTGATCAGTTGATTGTGCAGAAGCAAATTCTTTAAAATCAAGTACAGTTGGGGAAATTTGATTGATCTCTATGCGAGATAATGCATCGGCTACATGATTTTCAGAACCTTTCATATATCGGATATCGGTAGAAAATTGGGATATATAATCGAGATGACGTAGCTGCCGAGGACTGCACTTTTCAGGATTTTGTTTGAAAGCGTATATTAAGGGTTTCTGATCAGTGTAAATGAAAAAGTTTCTACCTTCTAGTAAGTGACGAAATTTCTTTATAGAGGAATATATGGCGTAAAGTTCACGGTCATATGTCGACCAATTCTTTTGAGACTTACTTAATTTGCCAGAATAAAATGCTATAGGTTCCCATTGATTATCAGACATTTGCATGACAGAGCCACCAACAGCGACGTTTGATGCATCTACCCATAAGCTTAATTGGGCACCAGGAATAGGATGTTTTAGAAGCGTTGCATGAGAAATTGCTTCTTTTGATTTCGTAAATGCAAAATTTGCTTCGTCGTTCCATTCTAATTGCTCCATTGAGATTTTGGCATTGGAACGCGGATGTTTCCTTTTATTTTTGTGCCCTTCGAGGAATTTAACGAGGGGTGCTAAAATATCAGCAGCTCTGGGAATGAATCGTCTGTAAAAATTAAATATACCTAAATATCTACGAAGTTGAGTAATAGTTGTAGGTCTTGGAAATTTTAAAATGGCTTCAACACGGTCAGAAGTTGGTGAAAGACCATCTTTCGACACTGTAAAACCTAAAAATTCCAAAGTGGGAACACCAAATATGCATTTTGAGGGCTTAATTGTAAGGCCGTAATGATCAAGTCTGGAAAATAGTGCTCTGAGATGTTCAATATGTTCTTCGAGGGATTTGGATGCAATTAAAATATCGTCTATAAATGGATAAACACCTTTTAAATTTCTTGTAACTTCATCAATAAATCTCTGAAATGTGCTGGAAGCATTGCACAAACCAAACTGCATCCGAGTGCTCTCGAAGAGTCCGAAAGGTGTACATATGGCAGTTTTGTGAACATCCTCGGGAGCAATCGGAATTTGATGAAAAGCTTTAACTAAATCAATACGTGAAAAAATTGTGGTTCCGTGAAGTTCACTAGTAAAATCAGCAATGTTGGGGATGGGATATTTATCCTTTTTAGTGTGAGCATTTAGTGCTCTGTAATCTCCAACAGGTCGCCAGTCATCGCTGTTTTTCTTTGGAACCATATGCAAAGGTGAAGCATAATTGCTGTTGGATGGACGCATGTGTCCCAAATCCAACATATGCTGAAATTCCATTTTTGCAATTTTTAAACGGTCGGGGGCCAGACGACGTGGTTTAGCGTATACCGGTGGGCCAAAAGTTTCGATATGATGCATAACAGAATGTTTCACAATTTGGTTTGGGCTAGGAGATTTACTGATGTTAGGAAATTCACTTAAAAGATTAGAAAAAATATCATTACTTATGATAGATTTCACTGAATATATATCAGAATTATGTACAACACAATGAGAATTTAAGCTTGTGACATTATCAAATAAAGAACGTTTTCTAAGATCTGGCTTTAAATTAAAGTAATGTAAAAAATCAGCACCTAAAATAGGGGTTGAAACATTACAAACATAAAAAGGGTAAACAAACTGTTTTCTTAGACCAAGATCAATAGATAATAATTTACGTTTATATACATTAATTAAAGTACCATTAGCTGCAACAAATTTTTGAATTGGAATAGACATTTTGTCTATTTTTGATGCTGGAATTAATGAACAGTCACTTCCTGTGTCCACTAAAAATTTTAGTTTGCTTCTTTTATCTCGTACAAAAAGGCGACGAGAAGTGGAAGGCGAGGCGTATGTCGCCGCTACTCCTTGCCGTAGTCGTTTCCCGCAGAAAAGGTACAGGGAGGTACGCACTTTTTAGCTTTAGAGCTAAATTTCTGATGATACCAGCAAAATTCTTTATTAACTTTTGGGCTTTTGTGCCGAAAATTAGATCGAGATAGTGAACGAGAATGACTTCTGGAACGTCGCAATGAAGCCACTTCTTCTCTTAAAAGTTTTAATTCTTTTAAAAGTTCGGAATCAGCACTCGAAGAATTAGTTGTACTAACAGCACCTACCTGTGGTGGAGATACATCCAAAATTTTATCAGCTATTTCGGCAGCTTTAATGGGTGTAAGGTCTTGCACTGATGCTAAAATAAATTGCGCATTTGAAGGCAGTTGTTGCAAGAATAGTTCGAGCAAAAGAGTGTCGGATACCTTATGGTTTTCAGCTCTTCTCTGCATGACGCGAAGTAGTTCTGACGGTTTTCTATCCCCTAGTTGTTCACCAGCTAATAATCGGCGAATTTCCTGCGATTTTGTTTCACCACAACGTTGAATTATTTCGTCCTTTAAGTTTTTGAATGGATCGGAATTATCAGGTGAAATTATTACGTCACGCACAGTCATTGCAATTTCTGGAGGTAAATTCGCAACACAATAGTTATATTTTGTTCTAGAATCCGTTATTGGTTTCGGCACAGCTAGTTGAAATGTTGATTCTACCATCGTAAACCACAGGGCCGGGTCCGTAGGGATGAATGCAGGGATTTTCACTGCAGCTGTTTCATTCATGTTGAAAACAGAAACGAAAACACTTATAATCCAAAATTAAGAACAGTTTATCCGGGTCACCACTGAAGTGGGTTGCTTAACACTCAGTTATGTAATGGCGTGTCGGCGTATTTTGAATTAATGACTCCAATGTAGAAAAATAAACTATTTATTAACATAACGAGGAACTATCTACAAGCGAACACACTTCTCTCGTTCGAACATGGCAGAATCCAAAACAAAACTTTTTACAGAGAGAAAAGTTGTAGTGCTTTTCGTGCGCTTGCAGCGCCATCTCATAAAATGCACCAGGGAGGATAGATAGAACACCATATTCTCAAAACTGCAACCCTTCGCGTTAAAAGAAATGTAATTTTAAAGTTAATAAGAATTTAAAAACAATAACTTAAAAAAACAGTACATTAATGTACTGTTTTTTAACGTGACATTTCTTTACTTCTTGACATTTCTTTTAACGTGAAGGGTTGCAGTTTTGAGAACGTTGGCGATATGTTCTTAAAATTGCCAACTTGTTTGTTTCGTGATAAGAAGTTCTAGCTCACATGATCTGTGTAGAAGTTTAAAGGCAATAATAATAACAGCGCTAATCAGGTAACCTAGCTTTTTCTACCGCCAACGTTTTCCCAGATGGGCTAGAAAATGGCGGACACTGCATTAGCTCGTATCATATAGGAGCCTTAATCTGTATGCTGGAAATACCAATGTTTTGTTATATAGTAGTCTTACCCTGAGCAGAGTGTTTTGCCCTGAGCATGACGTCAAACATGGTAACCCTACATGATTTTTTTTTCCCGTGATTAAGGACGCATGTTTCAAATTTCTTTTTTCTTGATTATTGTTGGTGATTTTGTATTTTTTAATTTCACATTTTTGCCTTATTTTGTGTCGTACTTGCGTAAGTTACCGAATGTACAGAAGGACTAACTTTTTTTATGAATAAAAATTAATATTTCTTTGCTTATTTTTGTTCGGTGATTTGCCGGAAAAAAAATTCGCCAGCTGTCCCCGAAATTTGAACGTTGGTGCTGAAGTATCTCGGACTTTTATCGCCTAGGTCTTTACTTACTCCATTGCGATAGTTATTTTAATTCATCGCCAAAATGACAACAAAAATTCAAAACGTGTCAAAGAGTCTTATACTATGAAGCTGTATTAAACTGATATGCTTATAAAGCGCCAAATAGCATGGCATGCAATCGTCGGTCGGAAGTAATACAAAACTGTACCGAAGGAATACAAAAATTGGAGTTTTTATTATATAGTTAACACATCTTTAGTATGGAACCCCCTTGAGGACTTCAAATATTTTCCAATTTTTGGCGATGAAATAAAATAGCTATCGCAATAAAAACCTTGGCGGGAAACGTTCGAGCTGCGGGCTATTTCGAAGCCAAATATCCACTTTTGTCAAGGGGTATCCCATACTAAAGCTGTGCCATTTCAAAACATTTGAAAACTGACACTTGATTTTATTTTTGACTGACTTCAGCAGTTTTTTTTTTTTTTTTTTAACTTATTGACTTATTAATAAACATAGTACATATACAAATATATTAATAAACATAGTACATAAACAAAGATTCGGACAGTTAATTTTTCAAATCAAATTAATACGCTTAAATTTTTTTAATGCATAGAAATTTTCCCGTCAATCATTTTAGTCAAGCAAAATCAGTCAGTAAAGGGTCATTGCTTAATATTAACACAGGGTCGTATGAGAGAGATGTGAGGGAGGGCCCCGAGGCAAAGACATTGTGGAGGCCCCTTATTTACTGTTTTGTATATATAAAGGGAGGGTGAGGAATGAGGGTAGTTCATTTTTGGACAATTTTTTTCCCTGAAATATTTTTAATGTTATCGTTATCAATAATGGGCATGTACACGAAAGCTCTCATGAACGGCAATCCGCGATTGTAATGAAATGCTCGCCCTCTGGTGGGCTAAGGTGAAATTACAATAAACATACTTTAATTCGGCTTTGATTAAGCCGCCATTGCATGCCGATGTTTAGTTTCACATATATTTATTGAATAAAAATGAATAAATCCGGTAAAAAAGATACATACTGTTGTGTGCTCCAGTGTAACTCCAAAGGACCAAGAAATCCAGAATTAAGCTTCCATTTATTTCCAAATGACAAATTTAAAATTTTAGTTGCTTCGGCTAATGGAATTAAAGAATTAATCAGATGATTTGAAACTAATACTTGTTCAACTTCAGTTAAAAATCTACTTCCGATCGAACTTTGAATAAACTGACATATTTTTTTCCAAAAGCAATCAATTTTACATGATGTAATGGCGGAGAAATTATATACTACTAATAATAATAAATACACCTGGCTATAATATTTACTAACAACAAAAACTGAAAAAGCGCCATCTATCGATCATTACAAACGCGGATTGACAGATCAACCCTGGGTGACTCAAATTGCAGCTACACAGCTGTTTATGTCACAGACTTTTAGATAAAATGCAAAGTGTTATATTATAAATTATTTTATTACTAAATAAATTTTGCCTGACAACATTTTAAAATTATAAAAATAAATACTTGAATCTATTATGCTTTAATAAAAGAAACATTTCAAGCTTTTTTTTAGTTCACAAAATCACTAATGATGACTGTGAAAGGATCCATCTCTTGGAATGTAAGTAAAGATAACGAAAAGAGTAATCTTGTTTTGTTATAGTTTCAATTTATTTTTAACACTTTTCGTTTTCAAAAATCAACGTACTACATTACTGCACTTATTAATAAATACACGTACATCATAAGTGCGATTTCTGAGTCAGGAAACACAGCTTTGTAAATTGTGATTTTAAAGTCCCTTGTAATAAAGCTCCTTTGATTCCCCTTACCTTCCTTATACGAGGGTTACTCTGAAATTTTTGAGATACGCGTAGACGATAAGCTGTAGAAAAAAAATTATCGATTAGATTTGAAAATATGGGGCGTGTTCAGTAGAGCGCCCGATCCACGACCGGTCGATTGATTCCGAGCCAAAGCGTTCAGTGGTGTCGATTGATCCAGAGTCACACCGTTCAGTGGAATGGACCGATCTCGACCGGTCGTGGATCAGAAAGCCCAGAAAAATTTCTTGATCCATTGGGTCACGTGATGGATCAAATGCGCAATAGGATGAAAATCAGGCTCTGACTGACACTACGCAGTAAAAACCTGAACGATGAACATCTGTTTTTGACAATGATTGTTTATTTGTTTAATTAGCTGAGGATTAATACAGATGTACCTATTTATATGCATTGTTTGTGCTGTAGAAAATAAGGTAAGTAATTCCATAAAATGCTAAACTATCCGCGATTGTAATGATCGATAGATGGCGCTTTCTCAGCACTGCAGTTGTTTGTAAACATTATAGACACGTGTGTTCCATTAGTGTTCTTTGTTATTCTACTTAATATTCGTACTATAATTTCTACGCCATTACATCATGGAAAATTGATTGCTTTTGGAAAAAATACTTCAGTTTATTCAAAGTTCGATCGGAAGTAGATTTTTAACTGAAGTTGAACAAATATTAGTTTCAAATCATCTGATTAATTCTTTACTTCCATTAGCCGAAGCAACTGAAATTTTAAATTTGTCATTTGGAAATAAATGGAAGCTCAATTCTGGACTTCTTGATCCTATGGAGTTAGATTGTAGCACACAACAGTATGTGTTATCTTTTTTACCGTATTTATTCATTTTTATTCAATAAATATATGTGAAACTAAATATCGGCAAGCAATGGCGGACGTATGGAATTCGAATTAAACCACGTTTATTGTAATTTCACCTTAGCCCACCAGAGGGCGAGCATTTCATTACAATCGCGGATATTATATTTATTTATTTTGTAAAAAATATTTTTTACGTAATAACGATTTTCGATACGTAATTTCTTTTATTGATGAACGTAACATTTAAACAAAAATTTACACAATTTTAATTGAAACAAAAATACTTTTTTTTTTTTTTAATTCAAACGCTATCATATTTTGTTAATTTAATAAATAAAAATAAGCTAGGAAAAATCAATTATTTCATTTTTATTTTTTTTTTCAGACAAAGCTTTTCATTCATGCGATTGTTTTTTTGTTTACAAATAGAAAAGTTTGTAAACGATTGTATTTTTTACCTTTAAAACAATAAGTTAACTATAAGTAAATAAATTAAAATCCTTCCACGTATTTTTAATTTTGGTAAAAATAAGTTTGAGATGTCAATTATTAAATTTAATAAACAAAACAGACTGTAAAATAAGTAGTTATAAAATTAATCAGTGTTTACATTGCTAGTTTATTTTAATATTAAGTCGATAGTAAGAGAAAGAGCTCTTTATATTGATTCATAAATCGAAGAAGAAAGTAAGATTATTTTTTATATAAATCCTTTGTATTAACTAAACAGCATATTTCATATTTTATATAATTTAATTTTTTTTTCAAAAACGTTTTTTTTTTTTTTTTTTTGTACATTTCTGTTCATAATAAAAATCGAAGAGAAATAAAAGTGTTTTCTTATATCAAGAAGTGCTCATTTAAGATAAATCCACTCTGCTCCTTTAAAAATAAATGTAACGTAGCATTCTTAACATTTTCATGATTAAAATTTATACGTGAATTTAGAAAAATCATAACAAAAGTAATGTATATCAGTAATTTATCAGTACAATCAATTAATAGCTTCTTATTTTTTGTTAGCGGAATACAAAAATCTACATTAATAAGAAAGAAGGAAAATTGTTATTACATAAAAGATCTTTCTTTTTTTTTAAGAAAAAACGTAATATGTAGTTTAGCATTTTATGGAATTACGTATTAAAAAAGTCCAGACAAAATAAACAACAGAAATACAATAAATAACCTGCTAATACAGGTCAAATTAGATAGATGGCGCTGCTCCTATCACGTCAAAATTGTTCCAAAGCGTTCAGTAGATGCATGGCCCGATCCAAGACCGGTCCAGGATCAGTGACGTCATCGCCCGGTCGCATTGATCCATCTCGGGCGCTCTACTGAACACGCTCATGGACTATTTTAGCCTGGCAGACGATTTTTTACTGGCCATTTGAAAGTAGTTTAGCATAGAATAAATTTTAGACAGAAAAGAAAATGGAGTTGACGCGAGAACATTTTCGTGCTATAACTTTCTATGATTTTAAAGTGGGAATAAATCAGGAAAATGCGTTCAGTGCCTACAATTAGCTTTTGGAAATGAAAGTCCATCTCGTGCAACTGTATTCAGATGGTTTACAGAGGTCGTCATTCTCTACAGGATGAAAAACACACAGGAAGTCCCTTGTCCGCAGAAATCCCGGATAATGTGTCTGCCATTCGGAAAATGTTAATCGACGACAATTGCTGTACCTACCATATGATACAGAAGGAACTTAACATTGGATCCGCTGCAATACATAAAATTATTCATGAAGAATTGCATATGAAAAAATTAATTTGCCGTTGAATTCCCTATAATTTAACAGAGCATCAAAAATAAGAGCGTGTCAGAATCAGCAAAGAAACCCTCAAATTACATAATGATGGTGGCCACCGCATTATTTCTGAAATAATAACTGGTGATGAAATGTACATACCATTTTTTGATGTTCCAACACGCCAAGAAAACAAAGTGTGGGTCTTTGAAGATGATCCCAAACTCCCAATGGTGAAAAGGCCACGTGCCATGAAAAAAGTAATGTATATGCCGTTTTCGTTAGAAGTACAGGATTCATCAAAGCTATCAAGTTGGAAGGACAGAATACAGTCACAGCTAACTGGTACACTACTGAATGTCTTCCAGAAATTCTTAAAGAAGTGAATGTTAGAGGACTCATTCTCCACCATGATAATGCACCTTCTCATTCAGCAGGATTAACAGTTGAATTTCTTCAACAAAAACGCATCAAGGTGCTGGAACATCCACCCTATTTACCTGATCTAGCTATGTGTGACTTTTGGCTATTTTTTAATCTGAAAAAGAACTTGCGTGGACGTCGTTTTCATTCCGAAGATGAGATTGATGAGGCTATAAATGCATTTTTTTTCATCGATTCCAAGAAATGAATGGTTAGAGGCATTTAATCTTTGGAAAATTCGCCTACAGAAGTGCATTGATGCTGGACGAGACTACTTTGAACAGACCTAAAATTTGGTAAGTTTAACTTCAATTACCTAGGCGTATCTCAAAAATTTCAGCGTGACCCTCGTATTCATTTTTACTTCCTTATACAAAGTAAGGAAGTGTAGTAATCCTGATTTGCGAAATCGATTTTGTATTTCGCATAGCTCAAAAATGAATGAATGTACAATGTTGCAAATTTATATGTGTGACTGTCATGATGTCTAGTTGTACACCTGCAAGTTTCGTTTTAACATGAGCTCTTGTTTTAGAGATATATGCGACTTTACACGATTTTTTGTGACGTCTGTATGTGAGTATGCAAGTATCTCGTATAACTCAAAAACGGTTGGACGTAGAACGCTGCAAATTAATTATTGGTGTATAGATTTGTTATAACATCTAGTTGTGCACCTCCCTTTTTGGTCTTTCTGTGACCATCCGTTGTGGAGATGTTTACGAAAATTATATTCATAATGACAAATATACAAAGGTTTTGGCCATTATATATGACCTACCATCACAGAGATTTCAATATAAGCTAATGGTAGAGCCCATAATGATATTATTATGAAAGTTGTCAACACTTTTGCGTGTAGGAAAAAAAAATTGTAAAGACACTACACGTTCTAGTCGACGAATGTATTTTATTTAATGAATATTCAACCCATAAATAGAGCCCGTAATGATATTTTTATGAAAGTTGTCTACACTTTTTCGTATAGAAAGTAATTCCTAAAGACATAAACAGGCTCTGGTCGATGAATGCACTTTAATGAATATTCAGCACGTAATGATACTGTTATGAAAGTTGCCAACATTTTTTAGTGTAGAAAGTAATTCTTAATATATAAGCAGGTTCTAGTCGACGAATTCCCTTTTATTTTGTTTTAGTCTTGTTTGTCATTTAAAGAATTTTCGAAGCATTTAGTTCAGCTGTATAAACCAATGAATCTTTCCGGAAAATTCCAGAATCCTTTTCTTAATGAAGTTAGAGCTTCCGAACTTTGGCAACCCTTAACTACACATTTTCGCCAAATTCTACGCAAAAATGCCAAAATTGTTGCCAAGACCATTTAGCGTCGGCGGAAAATATTGTTTCAGGGTAGCCAGAATTAGTAAATACTTTTTCAATTTTAACTGAATTGTTTCGGTAAAATGTATAAATTTCCCCCTCTAATTTTCGGCAAAGAGAACAAAAGTAGGCCGTCTATACTCGAAGGATTTTCATAAAACTAAGCTATGTATTTGCCAGTGAGAGATTCTGTAATAACCTATTCCTGAAAAAACTAGTATATTTGTTTGGCGGTACCTATAATCCTATTATAGTCCGTGTAAACTGAATTGGCCTGTCAAGGTCACTAGTCCCCCGTCAACTTTCCTAGAAATGACCCATGTGATCCCGTTATCGCTCATTCTTTTCCCACCCCATTTGAGCAATTCTTTGACCAAGAGAATATTTCGTTCAGATACAATACAGTTTTCTTTAGACTTGCTCTTTGGATCCATTAGCATTTAGTTTTTCTCATCGTTTAGTTTCTATATCATTTATTATTACTGGTAGTCCTGATTCAAGGAAACAATCTAAGATGATTCGGTGTTGTAGAATTGACGAAATATAAGGGGAAAAAATCAGTTCTATCACCAGGTCGAAGTACCAAAGCTCTAAAATAAGTATTGTATTTTTAAAGGCTAAAAAAAAAAAAAAAAAAAACCTTCTAAGGTCTAAGAAAACCCTTTTTAGGGCCAAGCCATATGCATGGCTAAATAATAATAATAATAGTAGATAAATAATACATTAAATTACGTTTTGAAAAAAGAAAAAAAAAAAAAAAAAAAAAAAAAAAAAAACCTCTCTTCCCTAAAATAATTATTTTAGAGAAACGTCAATGGATCTACCCGTTTGGTTTTGCTGCCCAAGCTGGCAGATGGGCGAGGTCGAGTTCGAATCCAAAACGCGGTAATTGGCCTAACTATTTGGAGTTTACCATGGTTCTCCGAAATTTATGCGAGTTTTAGCAAGGATTCCTAATAAATACTTCTCAAGAAAATCCAGGCTTTTGTAAAAACAATTGGGTTTAAACTTCACACAATCATCATCATTTATATTAGATTTTAAAATTCATATTCATGATATAGTTTTTAACTCTTGGTTTAAAAAAACTCACTTTTATTTTAAATTCCATACTCTTATAACCCAAAATGTACCTGGAGAATAAATCTGATAAATTAATTTGTCTGTATTGTTTGCTATTAACAGTTGGTGTTTTAAGATTAGAACAACTGAATTGGTCATTTTGACTGCAAAGCTATTTTATATTAGGAATAAATAATTCTATAGCTAAAAAGTATTTAAGTATGATTATTAAGAAAACAAAAATTATTTTATGCTGCTCTATAAACGAATTGCTGATGCTAGTCATATAGTTTTAGTTTAGGTATTAAATAAATCAAAGGTAATCCTAAATTTATATTAAAATTTCGCAGCCGCAGGCTTTTTTGAAACTTTAAAAGTGCAGTGAAGTGGCGGTGCAATAAGACCAAATTGTTTCTTATTTACTCAAATATTTAGCCAGTTTCGCAGAAAAACACGAAAAACTCCGAACGAATAGGACTACGAGCGCTTCTTGGCTTCGAACCCGGCACCTCCTGTCTACCAGCTTCGAGTGCAGAATCTTTTGATCATTGATACCACTTGGCATTGATAATCTATGTTAATCGCAGGATTATTCTCTCTTGATTTCGTCTTGTTTTAACTGATCCTGAAAAGAATAACAAGATCAGATAAATAACTGAAACTATAATTTTTTCTATATGTGATAATGATACATGAAATTTAGAAACTATATATAGTCTAAGGATTAATATAGAACGGACTAATCTTTATAATTGAGAATGTGTTTAACTGCTACATTCTTTTTGCGTATATCAGGTAAAACTGAAAATATTTCTTGGTTTTAATCTTGAAACACTTATTTTCTTATTTTTTACTTTTTATTGTTCTTATACATGAAGTAAAAATGAAAATATATCTATTATTCTTACATGTAATATATAATAATATGTGGTCTGGAAAATGCAGCTATCACAATGCAGTTTTGGTTATGAGATTAGTTATATTCAAACGTTTTCTACATATCTTTCCTGTGTGAACACAGGTATAATATAAGTAACAAAATAAAGAAAGTTTTGCAATTTCTTTGTCCCTAAATTAGAAAATTTGAAAAATTTACTCATAAACAAATTAAAACAATTTTCAAAGTACATTAGAAAATTAACTTTGTTAAGCTAATAAATATGAAAAATTCATAATTATATATTATTTTCTTTTTTAAATAATTCGAAGAAATTCACACAAGAGAAAACCTTATATTTATATATGTATTAAAATGCTAATCTGCTTTCCATTTGCTTTTGCTTAAGATAACAGAGTTATGTAGGAAAAAAGAAGCGGGGAAGTTAGCGTCCCGCAATACCATGGTAACGGGGGAGTGAAGAACCCTGAGAGGTGGCCTTGAGAGGTCTATTTTTCTTACACAGAGTATAGTATCATGATTTTGTGGCTAGGGTAGCAGTTTTTCAGCTTTTTTTCAGTTACCTCACCCAAAAATGTCAATGCTTTCATAATAATATGTATATTCCAATGGGTGTATAAGGAAGTAATGCGGTGTCCGCATCAGATTTTTACATATAGCTATCAAGATAACAAATAGAATTAATTCGTTTGTAACTGAATAAAGGAGTACTAAGATTCGATTGTCCTTAACTAATACAATACATATATTTAAATTCCGTTTTCACATTCAAAAAATTCACAACTCTTAAACAATTTATCGCTTTCTAAAAATTGATTTTTTTTTTTTTTTTTTTTTTTGACATTTTATTTTGGGGTTGTAAAATGCAAATTTTCACAATGCAAAAGTTTACATTTTTGAGCTTAAAAATAAATTCTTAAAAATTAAAATAATCAATTTTTAGAAAGCGATAAACAGTTTACCAATTATGAATTTTTTGAATGTGAAAACGGAATTTAAAAATATGTATTAGTTA
>OZ005660.1:93596000-93645000 GCA_963930645.1 Salticus scenicus
ATGAGTTATAAAGGGACAAAATTCCCCATAAAAAAGCAATAACTTCGGCATTCGGTGACGTTAAGTAGAGAGATAAATAGAAACAACAAACCTTCGGCCCGCTTCACTCGCCGCTGCCGGAAGCCGAATCTAATGTTATTCTATGGGAAATTTTTCTTTACAAATAACTTATTAACTAATACATATTTTTAAATTCTGTTTTCACATTCTGAAAATTCCCACCTGTTAAATTGACGGACCTTTTTTAAAAAATTATTTTTTAAATTTTTTATATTTTATTTTGAAGTTGCAAAATACGAATTTTCAATATGTGAAATTTGTTCATTTTGCAATTTCAAAATAAAATATTAAAAAAATAATTTTTTAAAAAAGGTCCGTCAATTTAACAGGTGGGAATTTTCAGAATGTGAAAACAGAATTTAAAAATATGTATTAGTCAATAAGTTATTTGTAAAGAAAAAATTCCCCATAGAATAACATTGACTCGGGCTTCCAGCGACGGTAAGTGAAGAGGGCCGTTAAGATAAATTTGCCTAGCAGGAATTTTTTTTCTCTCTTGCTTTTTTTGCTTTTTCGTTTGACCGTTTTACAAATCCGCGAATTTTAGGAAAGAACGGCACACACATGCCTTTGTACAAAGAAGGAATTACTACGCTACTGAAAAATTGATGGAAAGAAAAGAATGGACATGCAATGCACTTTGGGAACCGTTTGAGTAGGATACTGATATTTCGTACAAATTTTTTCCTTTCAAGTTCATATTCAATACGCAATTAAAAAGTTGCTACCCGTTTTTAAGGAGTATTAAAAGGGGAAGGAGCGAAAAAGAGGGGTATAATGAAAATTTTAAAACCATTTGAACAAGGAACTTTATTTTTGATATGAAAAATCTTCAACTAACTTCATATTCACTACGATATTAACCCCTTACCTTCCAACGAATTTTTACACGATTTTCATCATATTAAATTTCGGCTGTATTCATCAATAACTCTAACTCTTGGTTGAACACGAAATCTTGAAAAGCGTATAAAGTCAGGGTTCAACTTCTTAGCAAAGTTTGACGCATTGCATCTGCCCTCTAGCGGCAATTAAATTTTCAGCTTTTTAAACTGAAAATGGCCATTCATAAATTATACGAAATCTTTGGCGCTAGATGGCAGAAGCAGATGGCAAATTTTCTTGGAAAGCTAAACCCTGCCTTTATGCGCTTTTCAAGTTTTACATTGAACCGGGAGTTGAAGTTAACGGTGACGGTGAATAAGGCCATTCGTCAAAAAACTTTGAAAGTAAAATGAAATAAGTTGAAAATAAGGGAAATCTTGCGCTACAATGTTGTGCTCCTGCTCCGGGTATCCACGAATTACATCTGCAATTTATAATCCACTTTTTCCTTCTTTCTGTATTAGAAGAAAATATAAACAGGCGTTGCCTTTTTCTGGAGTTATTCGTGCAATTTATTGCCGAAAAATCACAAATAATAAATTGTCAGCCGGTCTTGTGGTCTAGAAAATGGCGGATGCGTCAGCCTATCAATGTAGGAGTTCTAATACAGATTGTTCCTTTGCCACTCGTGAGTGGGAAAGATTGATTAAAGGAGCGTTTGTCCGTTTGTTTGTCTTTGTAAACATGCCCATTTCGTTATCGTTATACTTTGGCAATTATGATTATTCACCACAAGCGTGGAAATTTTTTGAACTCGTTGGCGATTGTTTTACGCCTCCCCCCCCCCCTTTCGAAATGGAAAAATACACATAAATATATTTGCCACATAATTTTTTTTTTTTTTTTTTTTTTAATTACAACCACGATTATAACACAGATTCTGCGAGGCTTCGTTATGGCAAAAAATGAAATTTCGACAAATACTATTTAGAGCATTATAAGAAAAAAAAAAAGAAACATAACAAACATTAAAAAAAAAAAAAAAAAAACATACATAATAATCTATCTAGTAAAATCGCTTTGGGAGCATCCTATGATGAAAAAAATAACAGCAAATATGTAATTTTGCTTATTAAAAATGTTCAAATATTTCAATGTAAACTTTCGATTTTGATAGTGCATAAATATTGTTTCATAATAATATCCTCAGAACTTCTTAGCTGCATGTAAATTTTTTTCTAACAACAATTAGGTTGATACGATTGGCGGCAGTTCGTACATTGTTTAGTAAGGAAATGGCAGGCAGCCGATGCCAATGTTTATTTTTGTTGTTATGATGTGTGGTAAATATGTTATGTTGATTTTTTAAGCTTTTTTTTCCATAATGAAGCTTCGATTTCATCAGTTTTGAGAGTAAGGTACTTAATCAACTTTCTTGTTTCGATATTTTTGTATAATTGTGATTCAAAATGTAATGGGGTTTATTATACACAGAAAGAAAGAAATAGCCTGAACTGTCATACAATGTTTTGATGACTAATACTTCTTGCATTAGGTTTGTTTTGCATAAATAATCGCCTCTGTTGATTATCACGATGTCTTGTACAACGGTTGTAGTAAAATCAAATGAAATACCTAATAATCGCTTGGAGTGCCCATTATGTAAAGAAAGATTTTGGTTACGATACAAGTTCGATGCGCACATTGCTACACATCACGAGCATGTAAAATTATTATCCTGCAACATTTGCAGCCAAACTTTTTATGATCAGAAGGATTTAGATGATCATTACCTCGTTCACACTGCAGTTATAAAAACTTATGATTGCAGTGAATGTCCTCGAAAATTTTTACAGAAATATCAGTTAGATGAACATATGTTGTACCATAAACCTATTCAAGCTAAAAAATCTACAGTCGAGCAAAAGGAAAGTGTTGACAATGTTGTCCAAATGAACAATTCAGATTTTTCTGATTCTTCTGATTATGTGGAGGATGATGAAGATGAAGATAGAGAAGATTATGTACCTGCATTAAAAATATTAAAAACTCGATCTGGTCGAAAGGTAACGCCAAAAAAAAGATTTGATGACGAAGTTGATGAAATAAAGTTAAAACCCAAAACACTGTTTTATGATGAAGAGAAAAAGGTAAAAACAGTGGAACTGTTCTATGAGGAAGGGAGAAAGGTAAAACCAAAAAAACTGTTTTATGATGAAGAGAAAAAGGTAAAGCCAACGAAACTGTTTTATGATGAAGGGAAAAAGGTAAAGCCAAAAAAATTGTTCTATCATGAAGGTAAGAAGGTAAAGCCAAAAAAGTTGTTTGCTGAAAGAAAAAAACCAAAAAGTCGTCCAAAGAAATTATCCCAAATAAATCATACAAGTAAATGCTTTGAAGTTCCATACATGAGTGAACTATATAAGCGAATTGTAAATAATAAAGTATCAGTTGTTATTGAAAGAATGCCTCCTCATATGTATGATAAGTATGTAAAGAAAAATGTGTCTGAAGAAAATCAGAATACTACAACAATATGTGATACAGATGATTATTATCATGAAACTGAACCAAATGAATCAAATTTAAAAAATAGTCAAACTGTTGATGTTTCTAATAATTCAATAACACAAACAAATTCTGAAGCTAGAGTGTCCAGTAAAGTCTCAAATAAGAATAAGAGTTTATCTGATATTTTGCCTCAGCCAAAACCAGTTATAAAACGTAAAAGTTCTAGTAAAAATAGTAATAAACCCATATTACCAACTGTAAATAATTCTGTTTCTACTCCTTTCAAATCTCCTACTGCTAAGCAATATATGTATATTGGTAATAATCCTGATATCCGCAAGATTACGAAAGTGATTGAAAGAGTAAGTGCTATGTCGAAATCTGAGACACCTAACAATAATAATAATTCATTTAAAAGGTCAAGAACACCTCAGTATCTTTTGAATTTAGAAAATAGTGATACCAATGATAAAAGCAAAGTGCAGGTACCTACAAATAATACAAAAGGTATTCTTGAAAAAAGAGTTTTAGGTGACTTTGTTATTGTCAGAGTTACCCCTGAATATATGGAAAAAATTCAAAAAATTCCTTTAGAAGATTTTCCACGAGTTCAGTCAGATCTGCAATCACCTCCTAAAAAGTCAGCTGCTTTGAATTTGACTTCCAATTCAAATAATAGCTCATTAGAAACTAATAAAAAACAAGAAAATGACGAATCAAATACTGTTGTTAACACTTCATCTAATGTTAATGTAATTAATAAAGTATCAAAAAGTTGTCAGACAGAACTATTACTCACCGATATACCATTTGTAGTTTCAAAATCAAATGAAAGGCAACTGAAAATACAACCTGAACAAAATCTCCTACCTTCTAAGGAAAAAGTGACTGAAGTAATGTCTGCTGTACATTTGAATTCTAATTTAAGTCTAAGCTCAACTGATGCTACTCAAAATCAAGAAATAATTAAAGAAAACATAATGTCTGATGCTACTAATAACACTTCATTTGAAGTTAATGCAGTTGATAATGTTATGGAAACTTCTCAAGATCCAGTTGTAGATTCTTCAGATGATTCGTTAGATCATTCATCCATGCAATCTGTACCACTGCTTAATAAACAAGTTACAACAGTAACACCTACTGACACTCCTTTTGCAGTTTCAGATTCAAGCAATAGTCCAACCTTACCTTTTGACAAACAATCAATAAAACAAAAAGATAATGCATCACCTATTTCTGCTGAAGCTCCAAAAGACACAATAGAACTCCCTGTTACTACTTTAACAGAAGACACACCAAATGTTCAAAGCCAAAGCCCACCTACTTTTGTAGTACAGTCACCATTACCAGCCGTTAATAGACCAGCTGTTCCTGAAGTCCATTTGCCATTATCGACTGTTCAAAGTCCAACTGTTTCCATAGTTCAATCACCATTATCACCCGTTCGTAGTCCAGCTACTCCTGTAGTGCATTCACCATTGTCACCCGTTCGTAGTCCAGCTACTCATGTAGTGCATTCACCATTATCAACTGTTCAAAGTCCAGTTGTTTCTGTAATCCAATCACCATTGCCAGCCAATCATAGTCCAGCTGTTTCTGTAATGTATTCACCATTACCAGCTGTTCAAAGTCCAACTGTTCCTGTAGAGCACTTAATGTCTCCAACCATTCAAAATATAGCTGTTATAAGTCCAACTGTTCCTGTAGTGCCCTCAACATTTTCAACCATTCAAAATACAGTTGTTCAAAGTCCAACTGTTTCTGTAGTGCAGTCAACATTTCCAACCATTCAAAATACAGCTGTTCCTATAATGTATTCACCATTATCTAGTATTCAACGCCCAGCTATTCCAGTAGTGCATTTGCCATTACCAGCTGGTCAAAATCTAGCTGTTCCTGTAGCACATTCGGAAGTATCAACTCTCCAGTATACAATATTGCCAAATATAGAAACACTGCTTGCTAATGATTCAAATGAAACTCCAAAAGTAAGCAAAAGTTCAACTAAACGAAGTAGAAAACAAGCACTTGAAGAACGAAAGTCATTTGATGTCATTGATGATACTTCATTTGATTTTGACGAAAACTTAAAAACATATTCAGAGAAAGAAAAAATCTTGGAAAATGGGCAGAAATCATCTGAAAGTGATTTAAACAAAGTACAAGCTGAAAACAAGAAAGTATGTGATTCCATAAATGAATCTGAAAAGGAACAAAGACAAAATAATGATAATACCACAGGAAATTATGATGATACCACAGAAAATAATGATACCACAGGAAATTATGATACCATAGAAAATTATGATGATACCACAGGAAATTATGATGATACCATAGGAAATAATGATGATACCATAGGAAATTATGATGATACCATAGAAAATAATGATGATACCACAGAAAATAAGGATGATACCACAGAAAATAAGGATGATACCACAGTATCAGTGGATGAAAATCACAGAGAAAGTTTAGTTGAAGGTTTAATGCCTGATAAGAAAAAAATTGATCGAAAACGAATTACGTTAAGTGCTTATAGAAAGTCAATGTTATCTTCTAGGTTTAACAAATTTAGAAAATCTGCTTTTAATCATAATAAAAAAGAAGAAAATAAAGAGATATCAACACAAAGTGCTTTGAATGAACGAGTCAAAACCAGAATGACTGAAGTCACATCCTTTGAATCTAACAAATTAAAAAAATCTGCTTTTAATCATAACAAAAAAGAAGAAAATAAAGAGATATCAACACAAAGTGCTTTGAATGAACGAGTCAAAACCAGAAAGACTGAAGTCACATCCTTTGAATCTAACAAATTTAAAAAATCTGCTATTAATCTTAATAAAAAAGAAAATAAAGAGATATCAACACAAAGTGCTTTGAATGAACGAGTCAAAACCAGAATGACTGAAGTCACATCCTTTGAATCTAACAAATTAAAAAAATTTGCTTTTAATCATAATAAAAAAGAAGAAAATAAAGAGATATCAATACAAAGTGCTTTGAATGAACGAGTCAAAACCAGAAAGACTGAAGTCACATCCTTTGAATCTGACAAATTTAAAAAATCTGCTTTTCATCATAATAAAAAAGAAGACAATAAAGAGATATCAACACAAAGTGCTTTGAATGAACGAGTCAAAACCAGAAAGACTGAAGTCACATCCTTTGAATCATCTGGAATTAAATCAATAGAAGACAAACATAGAAGAGATAAATTACATAAAAATAAATACAAAAATAATCTTAATGAAAAAGTTTTATCTGTTCATCATAAAAAGAAACACAAAGCTTCACTTCAAAATAATAAAAGTTTAACTGCTTTTGATAGTGAGGAAAAACTAGCAAACAAAATTTGTGAAAGTAATGTTATTTTTAATGGCAATAGCTTAGATTCATCTAGTGCAAAACGATATAAAAAATCCTCATCTGAAAAAAGGAAAAGTGTAACTGCGAGAGCTTCAATTATGTCTGATAAAAAGAAACTAAATGATCTCGGTCAAACAAAAACACCCAAGAAAGTAAGATTTGAGCAAAATGGAATCGAAGATAATAAAGATGATGAGGATAAATCAGTGAAAAAACTACAGGAGCGTTTGCAAGCTAAACTCGATGAAAAAGATCGCAAAAAGCGAGAGAAATATGAATTTAAGAAAAAAATGAGATACATCGAAAAAATTTTAAACTCTCCAGAGAATAATGACAATATTGCGAAACAGTTGTTGTCTTGCCCTGGAATTTCTCTTGAAGATATTGTTAAAGTGTCTAAGAAATCTGGGAAAGAAAAGGCTGTCAAATTATTGTGCAAGTCAAAATTTCTCAAAAAAGAGAAAAATAAACCAAATCTCATTAATCCAAAAAACTGTACAGAATCTTCTTCAAGTGATATCGATAATGGTTCTAAAGAAGAAGAAAAATCTGAAGAATCGAAACTTATTGAAGAAGCTATTGAAAAAGCCCGCTCCATTACTTTAAAATTTAATAAAGATCTGAGTGAAAGTGAATATTTGAAGTTATTCGATGAACTAGACGAATTAATTGTCACTCATAATATAGGCGATAAATGTGCATTTCTCGACAAACCTATTCGATTTTGTCGACATTATGTAGATAGTTATAAAGTGAGGGAGAAAGCAATCCATTTAGGTAATAAACTTAAACATTTAAGTTGCAGCTGATCGTATCATTATTAAATAATGATTAACTGTTTAAAAGTGTATATTAAAGAGTATGTTAAATATTTTCTCCTTTTTCTGGAAGGAAACTAATGTATTATGAATGTTGACTTTCTGAGTATTTTTCAAAACATCCTGTTATTTCACTTTATATCATTTTGAATGTTTAGAAAAATACGCTGTTTAAAGAAAAAAATTCATATAGAATATTGTATATTCCACTGTATTTTTGATACATAACTATTGTGATCATTATTTCACTTTTCTTGTTTTTTTTTTTTTTCTTTTCATGCATTTGTAATAAAAATCATGTTAGTTTGTTTTTTAAAATTAACATCATTAAGAAAAAAAAAACCAACAAATTCTAGCATCACTAGTCCATAAAGAAACAAAAATAATTGCTGGTAAAAAATTTTACCGCTTAGTTGATTTTTTATTCATCACATGCATATTTTAAATTTTATGTAAAATTTTCAGCGATATGCTGAATTTTGTAATAAAAAAAATAAAACTAAAAAAAAAAAGTTCTATGTAGAATATATATATTTTTATAAGATCTTTTATTTGAAATTCAATTTTTTCAATATTATTTCAAATTCTTGAATATCTTGAATTATTTACACCCAAGCCTTTCAAAAATTTGGGTCAGTTATTTATATATATATATTTTTTTTTATTAGGAGATCTTACTTTTATGTTAGTGAAATAATTTTAAGTACTTTTATATTAAGCGGGCAACAGTAAGATGTGTGTTATTTAAAAAAAACACACCGCTCTCCCTCCCTGGCCCCTTGCTCTAATAAAGCATTAATTATGCAATTTTTCAGTTACTCCTTACTTGATGCAAAATCAGCTATACTATTTCAAATTTCAAACAAATGAAAGTAGGGGAATATGGGGTACAATGGAACAAAAATTTACTTATTTTTTTCCTAGCCACAATTTTGCGTGCACAAAAATGCAATGAATGCACACTTTTTATCTTTTATTTCCCCTTATCTAAATAAATTTTTATTAGTTTTTAAACAGTATCTTTGTACTTAAAAAAATAACAAAAAGTAAATGCCTAACAGTGTTTCATTGTACAATAGGTAACAAAAGTGTCCAAACGCTAGCAAAAATTCCTATGCAAAAAAAGTAGACTTCATACGGTTTTGTTAAATAAATCCTTATCGAATTATGTTCTTACACTGACTAAGAACAGGATTCCACAAGGATTTATTTAACAAAACCGTATGAAGTGTACTTTTTTTACACAGGAATTTTCGCTAGTGTTTGGACACTTTTATTACCGACTGTATCTCGTATGCCGAAGTACAATGAAACACTCCATATATTGCAAGAAAAATTCCAATTTTTACCGAATATTAACTTTTTTTATGACCATTTTACAATACAATGAGCTGAATATGAAGAAAAAAAAAGTGAACGTAATTAAAATACAAAAAAGAGACTTCATTAAAATACAAAATGTGAACTTGAATAAAATACCTGAAAAAAAAAAAAAAAAAATTAGTAGACTAAGTTTGATTTGAAAAAATCCCCTGTCCCTTTTTCTCTCTCTTCATTGTAATTTCTAAACAAGAATATATATTTTTTATTACTATGGTCCCTGTGACAGAATATTTTTATGCATTCTGTGACAAGCAACCTTTTCTGCAATACAATATTGAGGTATTTTCTTATTTACACATAATATGTACTTATAAATAGATCAATTGTAATTAGTAGGTTGTTTAAGAATTCTGAAATATAAGCCATAAGTTTCTATTATCTACTGAAATTTAGGAATTTTTTCTTTTTATGGTGCGACAGTTTTTTTTCTGCGACAGTGTCGCTATGTCACCTAAATTCTACCACAAGAACCATGGTTAGATTATTATTTTTTTAAATAAATCTGTTATTTTAATCTTCCTTCTTTTGTTGGACTAGCCTTGGGGAAAAGTTTTATTTCTTAAGGAAAAATGCCTTTTCTACAAATTTAGAGCTAATGCATGGTGTATGAATAATAACTAAACTATCGGCTTTTTGCTATTTCCTCTTAGTAAAAGTGTTTTATTTTTGTTAGGGCCAACCAGTGATATGTTATTTTGTAATTTATCAGATGTTATTTCAAGTACAGTCAACTCCCTCTAATCCGCAAGTAACTTTTTAATGTAAACAAAGAAATTTACAGCTGATATTTCAAAAAAATTCACAGCATTTGTTACATTTTTACTTTTTTTTTAAGTCAAACTTTTAGCTTAATCATTGCTTTCAAACACAATTTGGAAAAAAACAGTAAGATTATTGTAGTTATTATCCTGCAATTCATACAGACTAGTGCTAAGTCAAGCCAAAGAATGTCAGGAAAGTATATAAAAATTCAAAACAAACTACTATTAAATTAATGTTTAACAAAATTAAAAATAATCAGTTATTAAACATTATTTCTGTACTTTAAAAAATATTTTCTTTTGCATTTTTTAAGTAAAATGTATGTTTACATTTTATTGGTACATATTATTGGAATATGCTTAAATTATTTACCATCCTATATGAATAGGATTGATTGGTTTTATTAATACTGAAGAAATATTTTATTCTAAAATTTATCAGAAATAGTCTTTCCATTTTGATGCCTATTTATGAGTTAATAATAATAATTGACTTTGTATCTGCAACAGAAAACGTATAGAAAGTAAACAAACCTCTAATAGCAGGAGACTTGGCGTTGGAATATTAAAACAGGAATAAACTACTACGTCAGAAACGCCAAAGAAAAATTATTGAGGTGCATACAGCTGTTTCGGTAGCCTAAAGCGTACCGTCTTCAGTGCAAAAAGAATTTCTTTCTTTTTGCACTGAAAACGGTACGCTTTAGGCTACCGAAACAGCTGTATGCACCTCAATAATTTTTCTTTGGCGTTTCTGACGTTGTAGTTTATTCCTGTTTTAATAAAACAAACCTCTAATCTGGAAATTCCTATAATTCGCACAACCTCTGGACAAAACTTTTGCAGATTAGAGGGTGATTGGACTGTAAATGTATTCATCCAGAGCACAATGAAACGTGCTTCATTGTACCTCATATTTAGATCCAGGTTACTAAATAAAAAAATATTTAAACACTTATCATTGGCGAAAATCAAATAATCTTCCTTTGCTAGCGTCGTAGAAGTGCAAATGTATTTAAATCGCATCAGTAACTTGAACATTTAGTTGTATAACATATGTTTAAACTGCAGTTTTCAATAATTAATTTGACTGATTTTAATTGCAATATTTCATTATACCCTATGTTTCATTGTATGCTGTCAAACCCTATTTATATGTATAGAATCCACTTTTTTTCTGCCCAAAAAATCAGGTATACTTGCATATTGCATGTTTCCTTAAAACAATGTTTAAAAATTTTTTTTTTCTTTCAAATAGCACCATCTGCTGCCCTTTTAACATAAAAGTATCAAATTTTAATGCATCAATATTTAAAATATGTCTTTTAAAAATTGATTACTGAAATTTTTATTTTATTTAGCAAGAAACTTGTGTAATTTCTTGTTTTCATCTCCCCCACTTTTTTTTTTTTTTTTTTTTTTTTAAAGTTCCTTGTATAACTGATGTGCTATAACAATGTTGCCTTAGCATCATTGCAATTTTGTAAAAATCGTACATAGAAGTTTGAATATTTGATAGTGTAATTTGTATATTGCTTAAACTTTTATGAATTAATAAATAGATGCCAAGAAGATATAAGAAATGATAGATCCTTTCTTTTATCCCCAGCAGCAGAATTTTTTGCATTTAATCTACAGTACCAGCATAGGATAGCAATCAGCAGTAGTGGACCTACAACTCTTGAGGACTGAGGCAAAAGTCTTAAAGCCAGTTTCCACTAGCAGTTGGTTGGAGCGGTACTATTTAGAATCTTTTGATGTGGTCAACCGGGCTCAAAACCCTCAAACTGGTTGAAAGTCTAGAGATTTCCTTGACGCTAACCCCCCTGCTGAGGTAATTGAGGGGCCAGAGGCAGATATCTTTGTCAATTTTGCATGCTTTCCTTTGAAGTAACTGCACAATCTGATAAAAGAGGGCTACAACTGATGACAAGACATTTGGCTCTTTGTGTTGGAAGCGTGATTAATGGTTTTTTGAACCTCGAAATTTCAACCCTAGTGGAAACTGGCCTTTACTGGGGCTTCCTAATTGGAGGCTCTCCCACCCCCTATCAGGAGGCCCCCTTGTACTTCTTCACATGAACATATTACAATAAAAAGGCATTAATTGGAAACCCAATCCAATGTGGAGGCCATGGGCATTGGCCCTGCTTGTCCTGCCTTTGTCATGATTTTCATAAAGGGCTTTTTACATTCTTGTATTGTCACTCTACTATAACTCTTAGTACATAACAGCTTTTTTATACCGGAACCTATGGTTTAAAGTAAAATTGAGAAAATGTTATACATCAAATGTAATTGCATGACAACTTCACCAGATACACATACTTAAGTTTCTTTGGAGGGCACCTTAAAACCCAAGCCCAGGGTGGCCCACCCCCCATTGGTATGGCACTGGTAATCAGAGATATTTTTAACATCTTTACAAGCTTATTTCATGTACAGAAATCAAAGACATGCCTTAAAGGTTTAATAATATTTACAAGCATTGAATTTTATTTTAAAATTCAATGCTTGACTATATGCTTTTAGCTTATTTTATGGATTAAACCAGGATTTGAAAAATTCCATATGCTATAGTGACTAAAATTTCAGGCCTGGCAACTAAATTTCAAGCAGTTAATTTCCTTTTTTTTTTTTTTTTTTTTTTTTTTCTCTCCTTTGCTCTTCATATTGGTAAATCTAGCTAGTGTCAATTAGATTCTACAAAATGATCCAAATTCAAATAAACATGTTTTTAATTTTTTTTTTTCCTTTCTTCCTAGCTGGTAGACAGTAGATGTGAGGTTTGTACATGCTAAATGGGTAAGTTTAACTTGATAAATCATGCTAATTAAGACGATATCAGATGAAGTTTGATAAGAGAGTCATTAGCACATACTACCTCATAAACGGGATCCGGACATAATATCGTGGGGCAAAGTATCGCGTCCAGGGTTTAACACAGCAAAAAAATTACTTTAGCATTTTAGCGAAAATAGGCAAGCACTATTTTAGCTTTTTCGAAAGTTAATTAATTCTTTGGATACTATTGATTTCTTTTACTTAGCTTTGTTATCCTCAGTTTTGTTTTCTATTCCTTTTGTTCATTGATGATTTTAACCAAGCATCCATATTTGTGACTTTAAAAAAATGAATCAGGGAAACTATGTTTTGATTTTATCAATAGAAAAAGAGGTATTCATATCATATGTGTAAAATGAAAAAACAATTTAAAAATCAAGTAAAGTGTAGTGGTAATCGTGAAATACTAGTGCTAAAAATGCTTTTATAAAGCAAATTCTGAATTCTAACATACTTTTAAGTATTTTTGCATTCAAATTCAATCATTGAAAATTAAAAATAAATCTAAATTACTATATAAATAAAGATTCCCAAAAATTTCAGTCCTTTCATAGTTTTTGCCTTGCAAATACTATTACAAAAAAAAAAAAAAAAAAAAAAAAATAATAATAAAATCTGAATTATTATATAGAGATATTTTATACAGTTATCCAGTTTTAGCTTTTTAGCAAAATTCTGACCAACTTGTTTTAGCAAAATATGATACCTTTCAGCAAAATGCTAAAAAAACTAATGGCAGTTTAAACCCTGATCGTGTCAAAAAAATAGTATGATCTATTTGAAAATTTGATTTTATGTCACGCTTGATCTCTGGCGAGGGCCACATGGCCTTATGAATATTTATTAATTAATTAAAATAAATAGATAATTAATTCATTAAATCATAGAGTTGAATTTCATTATTTTATCGATGTTTATTTTTAAGTTATTTTATCTTTTGCTTTTCACTATTCAAAATACATTTTAAAAATCGTGTACATCACTACTGACATTAAAGCAAAACACTATTCATAAACTTGAATTAAAAATTTTAAAATTGATAAGCACGATTGAATTCATTATGACTAATCTTATCTTGACAAAAGTAAATAGTCTTTAAACTATTTTAAGTAAATTTTATAAAAATTTTTGTTGTAGGTTTGTCTAAATATCGGTGCTCTGACTAAGGTATGTGTTGTCATGTAATTTTATACAACATTACTAATAATTACCAACTCATTTTTGCTTTGTATTCATTTATGTCGGCAATATTTTGTCCCCAAGCCCTTATAAACAGGTGTTTCACGAGGGAAGTGGTTGAAATATTCCTGTTTGATATAATGTGCCTCATGCATATTCATCTATCACACATTTTCGACTGTTTGAATCTCATACAGTAGTTTTCAGCATGAACTCCTCCAATCAGAGAATTGCGATTACAGAATATCCTCTATCCTTTTCTCTTTTAAACATTCTTGAGGTAAATTATCACCAAATGTTGAATTCGTTGTTTACATTTCTGGATTTTATGCTTAAAAACAACCCTACCTAAACCTTGAGAAAGTTGTTCAGTAGCTTTTGAGGCAGCAGCATCTTATATTTTAGAATATCAGGGGTGAAACTTTTCAGGGGCTACCCCTGAATTCAGGGTTTTTGAAAATTTTGCAGTCTTTGAATTTCATGTTAAATTAGTTCGTTTTTAAAGAAATTTTTCATTTTGAATGTTTAATTTGCCTTATAATGTATCACAAAGTCCACAAATGTCACTTAATATAGGTAGCTATGTGAACAGGGTGTTTATAAAGTCCCGGACCCATTTTGATGTTTAATAACTCATAAAATAATGAAGATATAAACAAACTTATGGCATTTATTGATGGAATAACTCATATATTTTCTTTTCAGGTTTGAATATCTTTACTTTTGTAACTATCGTCTGCGCGCGTGTGGTTAATTTCAGATAACTTAATTTTCCAGTCTAAATATCTGTACTTTTCTAAATATCGTCTGCTTATTAATTGCATTTTTCTCTCTTTTGTTTTTGGCAACTATTGTAATGTTATGTTTACTTTTGATGTGTTTGTTCTATGTAGTACTTTTGTATGTGATGTTTTATTCGAGGGGATATTAAGGAGAATGCATGTCATTGGGCCTTTCTTTTTTACAGAAAAGACAGTCTTATCAGTCATATACTTAGACATGTTGGAAAACTTCGTATTTCCACAACTAGAAGAGCTTCAGCCACATGTTTTTTTGCAACAAGATGGTGCACCACCTCATTGGGGTACCATCGTTCGTAGTTCTTTGAATGACCATTTTCCAGGAAGATGGATTGGGCGAGGAGGTCCAATTCCTTGGCCACCCAGATCACCTGATATAACGCCACTGGACTTTTTCCTTTGGGGATTTGTAAAGGACAATGTTTTTACAGGAGGAGAGTGTCGAACATTGATGACCTAACAGTCAGAATTACAACCGCAACAGCCTCTGTGGATGCCGACATGCTTGCCGCTACCTGGCGTGAAATTGACTATCGACTTGACATTCTTCGTGCGATGAAGGGGGCACACGTGGAAGTTCATTGACAAGGGTCATGAAACTTTTTGAGTCTATCTAACAATTTATGTTATTAATTTTAATCTATCTTTATTATTTTATGAGTTATTAAACATCAAAATGGGTCCGGGACTTTATACACACCCTGTATTATTAATAAATGTCCCCTATCTGCATGTAAGGAACAGTTTTCAGGGTTTTTGCAAGCTAGGTAGTTTCACCCCTGGAATACATGTTCTTCCATCTCATAGCAGGTTTATGCAGGATAAATTATGTTTATTAATATGATAAATCATGCTAATGGGTTGGGTTTAACCTGACAAAAAAGTTTCTTTAGCATTTTAACTAAAATGCACAAGCAGTATTTTAACTTTTGCAAAAGTTAATTTAATTCTTTAGATAGTGTTGATTTCTTTTTCTTAACTTGGTTATTTCGAATTTTGTTTTATATTTCTTTTGTTCACTGATAATATGAACCAAGAACCATACTTGTGATTTAAGAAACATGAATCAAGGACCGTTTGTACTTGTGATTTAAGAAACTTAATCAGTGAAACTTTGTTTCGATTTCAGCAATAGAAAAAAAAAAGAGCTATACCATGTGCAGGCATGTCAAGTCTCCTGCTTTTGGCTGGAGTCTCCTGCTTTTTGCTTGTTTTTCTATGCTCCTGCTTTTCTGATGTAATTTTTATCTATCCCTCTTAGCATAATTTATGCTTAAAATTTGTGGGATTGGGTAAAAAAATTTGAAAGAAAATTGAAATTTATCTTGCCCTGCAATTTATAAAGTTCAGTTTGAATGTGAATTACTGTACAATGCTTTGAAACTAATTTTTGCTAAGAATAAATTTTTAACTTTCATTTTTGCATAATGAAAAATGTCTTACTATCAAAAGATAATACCATTACTATTGAAAACTTAAGGAATTCAATTTTCATTAGAATATAGCTGATATTTTCATTTCTTTATTACCTTTTCTTTTACAAAGATAATTAAGATTCTTATTGTTTTATATTAGGAACAGAATGATCCAATCTGTCTATTTTGACTTAAATTTTAAACAGCTGTATGGCTGAGGGTTTTTTTTTTTTTTTTTTTTTCCTTTTGATAGTTTGGTTTACTGCAAGAAACATATATTATTCATTTAATTTTAAAACTGATGCTTTGTAAATACTTCCTAAGCTTATAAAACTTTACTTAAAATTAAATTTGCTTTATTTTACTCATTTTTCTTACAAACTTTTTTGTTGGAAAAAGTCTCGTGATTTCTGTTAAAAAATCTCCTGCTTTTTTGTCATTAGAAGTTGGCATCTCTGCATGTGTGCAAAATAAAAAAGCAATTGAAAAGGGGAGTAATAAGTAGAGGTAGATCGTTGAGCAATACTAGTGGTGAGAATGGCTTCTGTGAAACAAATTCTGAATTCTGACATACTTTTAAGTATTTTTGCATTTAAATTCAACCATTAAAAATTGAAATTAAATCCAAATATACTTATGATATATAATTAACGATCCCTGATATTTTCAGTGGTTTTGTAAATTTTGCCTAAAAAATTAGAGAGGTTATTATATAGAAATATTTTATGAAATTATGTGATTTTTGCTTTTTAGCGAAATTCTTACTAACATATTTTAGAAAAATGTGATATCTTTTAGCAAAATGCTGAAAAAAAACTGATTGCAGTTTAAAAGTATGTACTGTATAAAAGTAGAAAATATCTGCCTTTACAATCAGAACTATGGAGCTGGGAAGAAAGATAAATGACTCCTTCATGCGTTTGTACACATACACACTTACAGCTTATTTCATTAAAATACATAAAAAGAAAGTTACAGTAAAAAGGTTATAGATATAGAATGAATATCTTGATGACAGATTGTTTATGTTTTCTAGATACAAAATTAAGAAAAGAAACAAGCTCAAAAATCTAATGTTCTCAAAATGAATTTGTATAAGGGATAAACTAATTTCTCCAAAATGTTGGAAAAGGAAATCAATGAACATATATTCTAAACTGGGAGTGCAATGTGATGCATATTGGTTTAATGGTAGCGACATGTACAATGAATTCAAGTTAGACAAACAATATTGTAAGTTATTTCGTTTTGATTTCAAAAGTCTATTTTAAATTAATGATATCAGCTTATTTATGATAAAATATTGAGTAATATGATAGTTTGCAAGAAAAGTAAAACCTCAAAATATTACCACTTCAGTCATTATTAGTAAAGTATAGGCAAATATTTTACTATGCGAGGAATACTCCATGATGCTGTAGCCATGGTATTCACCATCTTGTCGGTTAGAAGCATTTAGAAGAAAAATAATCTTCATTAATCTTTTTTTTTTTTTTTTAATTGAGTTGTAAGAAAGAGGTGTGATTATTTTGGTTAAGATATTGTCTTTGAAGGAATAGAAAGAACATAAGTAGAAAAATCATGAAAATGTATAGTTGCTTAGGGTGGACAAAAATATTTTCTGGTTGAATATTGCCTATCCTACTCTGACCCTGTCTAGCTGTGTCCTTCAATTAATTTAATCACTAAGGTATAACAAATATCACATCCATCCTTCTTCCCTATATTTACTTAATAATATGGCAATAAATTCTAGAATAACTAGATATTTAGTAAAATAAAACATTTGTTTTGTTCTACTTTATAGTGTCTAATAGAAGTTAGTATCTTTATATTTTTCGTGACTCCTACTCTGTATCCCTACTCACAATAAAAAATAACAAAAAGTATCTGCAAACTCGAGGATATACAATGTGTAAAAAAGAATCATTATCATAAACAATGAAAATAATTTAGTATCAATTTATATATCTGGAATAATACAAAAAGTAAAATTATTCATAATTTAGTATGATTCATGTAAAAAAAATAAATCATTAATTTATTCACTGATTCTAATTCTTAATATTTTGACTGCATTATATGTGATATTGATATCTGTGAAATATTTCTTTCTTTTACTCTTTTATATATACAGTTTCCCTAAGTTTGAAAAAGGGCAAAATGGTGGTACCTAGAAAAAATGGGCAAGCTGCTAGTAACAAAAAAGGGCTCATTTGTGGAAAAGTAAAGAAGCAACTTCTACAAAAAAGGGCATTTTTCTTTGTGGAAAATAGGCATAAATGTTACAAAAATTTTATTTACAAATGAAGTCCTTAAGGAATTATTATTGGCACTGTAATTGCCACCTTTGTTTTATATTTATGATTAATTTTTAATTTCGTTGTTGATGTTGGAGGTTGCAAAAATCTGACAGAGTATCTAAAAATTAGTCAAGCTGGTCACAGTTTAATCAAACTGAGGCAAATTGGGGCATTTTGGGGGCAAATAGGTCAATTTTGAGAGGCTAGAAAAGTATATTTTGGAGGGCAAAGAGAATGTATTTTTGTTCTTTAAAGGGCATTTAACGTGATTGTTGAATTTCAAAGGGCAAACAGGATGCAGCCCTCTTCTCAAGGGCTCTAGAGTGAACCCTTTATTTATCTAAAATGTTTCTGTAAAAAAGTAAAAGTACCTATGCACACTGTATGCATATATATTTACATTATACAGCTTCGCTCATCTGTTTAGATGCCAGTTTTCTATGATCTTCTCTAAAACTTGTGAAAATATGGGCTAGGACCTCTTAGACCCTTTGCCAGAAGCACTCCACCTAGGCTTAGGACCTTAAATAGTTAATAGCTTTAACTTCAACACTGTACATGTACACCACCATCAAAGTTGTAGCCAACAGGTCCCCTACCTTCCGAGATTTTGAAAATTAGTGAAAATGTTTCAAGTTACACATTTTTTTCATTGAATGTTATGTATTAAAGCTTGAACCCCTCTGATTTTTTTTTTTTTTTTTTTTCGCTATGGCCTTAACCACCATCCACCCTTCCAAACAGCTAATTCCTTCCTCCTTTATTAATATTGGTAGGTAGATTTCATTTGTCAGAAAAAATTAAATTACAAATACGTTTTCTCAACATAGGAGTTTATTTAAAAAAATAGAAAGCTGATCTGGAATCAACAGCTTACAAAAAAATTGATTTATAGTAAATTTTAATGAAATATATTTAAAGAACTTAATTTACGAAACAGATGTTAAGGCTGCTCTTTATTACCTCTTACAATTTTGCAACTTTTGGTCACCAAATGTCGTTAATGGTTTGTGTACAAGAACACATCAAAATATTTTTTATCATTATGGCCTATGGACAGAATTTTGTTTAAATGCCTTTTAACATGGTTATACTGCATTCAACATAATTAAATTAACAATCATTTTAATGATGCTTGAAAAAAAAAAAAAAAAATATATATATATATATATATATATATTTTTGGTAGAAAAAGGTGTGCGTAGACTTAATAATTATCTGTAAGACTACACAAAAGAATGATGATAATATACAATCATCCATAATAATAGATAACAGCACAAATATTTATAATGGGTATGGATTAAATAAAATTAGTTGTATATTTGTACATATATATATGTAATATTTGTGGCTTATGTATAGGGACACACAAAAGAATTTCATATCATTACAATTTATAGATGAAATTTCTTTTAAATGCATTTTAACATGGTTACACTTCATTCCACATACTAAAATTAACATATGTTATTAGTTTAAAAGCATGGTTTCTGTAGAAAATGGATAGATACAGAATAGTAATTAGTTTACAAAGCTACACAAAAGAATTCCTTTATAAAGATACAAAAATTAAAATGGCCTACTTGAAGCTTTCTGTGAGATCTTTCATTGCGGGCCGCAACTTTCTCAAATGTGCTGCTTGGCAATAAACTGATGTTTCTTATTTCTCCACACTCTGATCCTCCGATCTTAATAGGTGGTGCCATCTTTGGTCCAAACTTATCGCTGGGTCATATTTATTGCAACTTTACTCATTTGTAAGAATTTAACTTACCTGCACTCATTTGTGAGAATGTAACCTATTAAGATCGGAGGATCAGAGTGTGGAAGAAACAAGAAACATCAGTTTCATCATTGAGCAGCATGAAGTGGACTTTTGAGAAAGTTGTGGTGCTGCAAAGAAAAATCTCATGGGAAACTTCTAGTAGGTCATTTTAATTTTTGTATCTTTATATTATAAGAAATTTCAATGTTTTGCTTTAAATGAAGAATTCCTTTATGTTATGCAATCATTTGGCATCAATGGATGAGGGTTCATAAGAGGGTTTTTCGATCCTGAAATTGAGAAAATATCAGCTGAACACATGTGTGAAAATTTTGCATTTAATTATTTCAGAACATGTGTATTTTAAGTTTTAATAAATATTATTTATATCATTCCAGGAATTGTTATCTTCGCAGAGCCCAAAGAGTCACAATTTTGCTTTTTTGGCCAAAATTCCCCCATTTTTTGAGACTTGATCTACATTTTTTATATGAGCGTAAAGCAGCAACACTTTCTTATTGAAATATATTATGAAGTACACTATGATGTAAATTATACATAAAGATAAAAATGTTGCTCCACTACCCACACATATAAAAAGAATATAAAATTGAAAGAAAGACATAATATTGATTACAGTGGACACATTGCGTACACTATTTCACACTTGTTTGAAAATTGAATTTATCTAATCAAATTCTATTTAAATTTCACTTTTGTTATACTAAGTCAAACAAAGCAGCTGTTCCTTAGTGTTTCTAAAAGTTTTAATTCTGCTGTTTATCATATTTTATAGGAAAAATCAAATAAACTAATTGGTTTCTCCTTTATTTTCCCATGAACATTTTTTCATGATTACACGGGACTGCTTATTTTTTAATTATATGTTGATTATAATATGCATGTTGTGCGGTGATTTATATATCTAAGAAAATATTTTTTTCTTTAGTTCTATTATATTTATTGTTATTATAAAAAGTGCCTTTTTTTGTTACTAGTAGCACACTGCCCTTTTTAAACCTGTGGTATGCCATTTTTTGAAAGCTCTGGCCTAGAAATATGCAAGAGAAATAGAGAGTGAAATCTTACCCTATAAGTTTTGATGGATGTTAGAAGCAAAATGTTAACATTAGCATAATACCTAAATTTTAATTAACTAGGGGGCTCTGTCCCCTGCTTGCTTCACTCACTAGCACCCGCGGGAGCTTCGCCCCCCCTCCCCCCCCAACTTGGTCTAATAACCAAACTCTATGGGGATTTGCCCCTTACTTTAGATATCCACAAATAAAAAATAGCCATATAAAAATATTCTATTATAATTATTACTTATCACAATTATAGTTTTTATTTGGCTATAATTATTTTAATTTTTAATGACTTCTGTGTAACTATGTATGCATATACGTTATTGCAAAATAGTACTAAATTTGATAAATTCCATTTCAGCTTCTATATTTAATAGCAGTTACTATGTTCGTGTTAATGATGTCAGTAAAAGCATCAGCCATGGTAATTTACTATAAGCAAAAAGGATTGTCGTCTAAAAAAAAGAAAGAAAGAAAATAAATCTAAATGCAGCATACCTATGCATTGAAAAAAAATTTAAAAATATCAAAATAAAAAAAAGCAGTTACATTGTGCACACTACAGGCATCTGATGTATATCTTAGCAAAATATGATGAAGTTGCCATGAATAGTTTTTGAGTCTATAAAACTTTTATAATTGAAATATTTTGTCCTGTGTCAACATTTAATAGCAGCTAAAATAATGCTTTGATAGCATATATAAACAGTTTGTTGCAACATATTTATCGCACATTTTTGTACAAAAATGGCAAATTTCATATTTTTATGTAAAACTACTTTTGCTGTTTAAGCCAAGAAAGCGAAAATTATATGATAAATGGAAACACAGCAGTGGTTGTAACATTTTTTTTAAAATTGAGAGTTTTTCTTTTTGAAATATAAACCAGGGTTAGTTAGTTTTGGGATGTACTGGTAAAAATGTTTTTTATTGGACTATCCAAAAACTATATTTTGCAGCAAAATTGTACTTTGACTAAGACCAAACAATATCTGGATAGATCAAGGTTAAAATTTGTTTAACCCTCTAAGCATCTTTTTCTGACATTCATTATCAAAATAAAAGGCTGGTGTGACTAAATTTTGAAGTATTAGTTGTTTTTTCTAGAAAATGCGATTAATATCTGTAGTAGACAGTATCAAATTTGCATACTTAGATTCTGCAAAATAATAAAGAGCTGTCAGATGAAGTTCCATATTAGAGGCATTATGAGATAATACCTTCCAAACAGGTTTCTTCTGAGGGAAACGGGTGAAACAGTACTGCTTGATACATTTGCCTCATTTACTTTCTTCAATCACAGAAGTTGGAGTTCCCACTTTTTTAGGATGCTTTTAAAGATGAGAAATTTTAGTTTTTTTTTGCTACCACTATTTTTGTACCTATTCAATCATGATACATTTCTTTAAAAATATTGTAAAATTTTCTAAATTAAAATAGTGGTAGCAAAAAAGGAAAACTTTCTCATTCCTGAGAGTGTCTTAAAAAAAAAAAAAAAAAGGCGGGGAACTCCGATCTCTGTGATTACCAACTTTTGACTGTTTATATTTCCTACAGTAGTTTTCACCATGAACTTCTCCAATTAGAGAATTGTAATTCCAGCATATCCTCTGTCCTTATTCCTTCCAAACATCCTTGGGTGAATTGTCATCAAATGTTGCATCCATTGGTTTACGGGGTGTGGCTATTAAATAACGAGACTATTGCTGCTACAGATGAACTACATATGAGCCAAATCCGAATGACCAACAGCTGTGCAGCATAAAGCCTTCTCTTTCGATTGCAATGCCTCCCGTGTTTGTAGAGAAATCAGTTTGGTCATAATCTTCGTTTGTGTAAGAGGTATTTGTTTCGTTTTGCTGAAAACGTGAAACGAATTGTCGTGAAATTTCACGTGAAACTTGATAAAACTGCTAGTGAAACTTATCTTTTATTAAAACAATTTTATGACGATGAATGTTTATCACGTGTGCGAGTTTATGAGTGATTCAACTGTTTCCAAGATGGCTGAGAAGACTTTGGAGATGATGACCGAAATTCAAAGCGATGATGAACCTTTTTTTCGACATTCATGGTATTGTGTACCTTCACTGGGTTCCTGAATGTCAAACTATTAATCAACATTACTATCTTGAGGTGCTTACTCAACTCCGTGAAGGGGTAAGGAAAAAACGACCCAGATTGTGGAAGAACAAGTCATGGATTCTCCATCAAGACAGCATGCTGGATCATACGTCATTGTCTGTCAAGACATTTCTAGCCAAATACAACATCCCAGGTTTAGACCAACCGCCTTATTCATCTGACCTGTTCCCCATGTGACTTTTATCCGTTCCCCAAAGTTAAATCTGCATTAAAAGGAACAAGATTTGAGTCAGTTAAAGCTGTGAAAGAAAAAGCGGCACGCCTCATGCAGGAGCTCACAGGACAAGTCATCCAGCACTGTTTCGAACAATGGAAAATTCACGTGGAGCGTTATAGGGATAGAGGAGGGGTGTATATTGAAGGTGATAACTAAATATGTATAAATTTAAAATAAAATGTTTTAGAGCAATAGTCTCGTTATTTAAAAGCCACACCTCGTACATTTGTGGATTTCATTTATGCCTAAAAATAACCCTATATGCAACTCAAGAAAGTCTTTTGGTAACTGTGAGAGACACTATCTTATACTTCAGACGATACAATGCTCCATTTAATAACAGCTTTAATTTTATAAATTATTAAACTGATATGTTGAAAAACTACTGTTGCTGAAAAGACCGATTTTTTTTTTTTTTTTTTTACTTTGGAATAGTCCTAAAAATGAGGAAATGCCATCTTGGTCAATATTGAAATTTTTCCTACACCCCTTTTTATCACTACATTAAAAAAGGAGAGACAAAGAAAATATTTTCATTTCCTTATTTTGTAGTTTAACTGTTTTTATTGCAATTATTTTCAGTATTATATGTTATGAAATGTAAAAAAGATTTGTGTCTTAAAGTGGCTTTGGAATATCCAAAAGCTGGCCTTAATGTCAAATTAGGAGAAAAAAAAAAAAACCCTTACAAATCAAAATTAATTTTTAGAGAATTCAACTTGAAACAGATTCTACTTTTTGTTACTTTTATACAAGTCATTTTTAATAAATTTCAAGATTTCTTTCTTTCTTTCTTTTTTTTTTTTTTTTTAAATATTTTATGGTTATATATACAGTAGAAGATCTTTATAACGCAATTCTATATAATGCAGTTCTCAATTAAGAAACATTTTATAAAAAACTGTTATTCTTTAAAGAACTAACTGTGATACATTTGTTTTTCTTTATCTCCTTTATTCTGAGATAATTGCTACTATTACTTTCTTCTTCTTCTTTTAATGAGTAATATAATGAATAATCTTTTATTACAGTCAGGTACAAGTACAGTCATATATGGACTATGTTTATAAAGTAAATTTAACAATAAAAGTTATGATCCACCCAACTTTTGTCCTAAGGAATGTAATTTAAAAATACTCTACTCTGTTTTGATATATTTCATATACATTTTGTCATATTTATGAGGTAAATTTCATGATGCATGAAATATGATCTATATAACATACAAACTTGTGTTTTCAGGTTTGCGTTATAAAGTTCTTCTACCGTATATACATATTTCAAAATACCTTTTTCTGAAAAAGAACATTCTTTATTTCATAAAAGATAAATCGGGAATGAATAAAATTATTTTATACCAAATTTTGCATAAAATCCAATAATTTATGCAAAACCAATTAGAATGTCACTTTGTTATAAAACAGGGTTGCTATGCCACCTGGAAAAGTCCTAGAGAATTTGAAAATATTACTAATAAATTAGGGAACTACAGCATTTTTGCTAAAGTCTGAAAAAGTCAGAGAATGTTATTATTTTTTTTGGATAATCATAGAATGAACATAAGGTTATTGCACCATTCAGAGTGTTGTGCACAACCAGATTATTATTCAATCAGATTTTCTCTCGGAATATAAGAAGTTTCATAACTTTTTATCTGTAAATTTTATGTGTTTTAAAAGATTTTTCCTTGCAGCCCCATCCATGAACTTGATCTTGAATTGGTTGTTTATTCATGTAGTTAAAAAAAAAAAAAAAAAAAGGTTAATTAACAGTTAATAAAAGTGCTGTGTGTAAACCTTGCATATGTTTTGCAGTTTGGAGAAGATATAATTAAAGTGTTTGAAATAAAACAAGTTCTGAGGGGTTTTAAAGTTTGCTTTGTTATTTAATCTCATTCGTAATTGAAAAACATTTATAGTTTCATGTGATACATTTATTTTATCCTCACTAAGACCAATGCACTTTGCCTCACTGGAAATCGAATACACATATGGAAAAAAAGAAATGCATCTGGAATTTCATTCACCTTGTCATAAAACAAAAATTTTTATGTAATTTCTTAATTTCAGACATCAATCCATGCAAAAAAATGATTTTTTTTTTTAAATTTTACTATATAACTCTTAATAAAATTCAAATTAATAAAAATGGCTTTTTTGCAGATTTTTTTTTTTTTATTGTCTTCTGTTACTTTTTATATTACTGACATACAAACACAAGAATAATTTATATTGAATAAATTCTGACTTGGATATTTCATACATTACTTTTATAATTAAACAGATTTATTAATTTTTTTTTTTTTTTTAATGTTAAACTGTTTTGTTTTCATTTGAGAAAAAGTATCTAAATTTTATGAATGTAGGCAGGGGAAAAAAGTAAAAATAAATAAACGTTTAAAACAAATTACTGATTTCATGTCTTTTGGAGTTCTGAATAATAAAGCCTAGGTGGTACATCAAATTATTAGTAGCGTCTAGGAGATCTAGGTAATTGCAGATGAACCAATATATTTTTTTTAATTGCATACATATTTTCCTAAAAACACATTACATACAAATTAGATAAGATTTTTTTTTTTTTTTCAAAAAGAAAAACTTGTTTTCTTATCCTCTTATTGCAAAGAAAAAGTAAGCGTTTTCATTCTTTTTAATTATAACATATGAATAATAAAGCCTAGGTGGTACATCAAATTATTAGTAGCGTCTAGGAGATCTAGGTAATTGCAGATGAACCAATATATTTTTTTTAATTGCATACATATTTTCCTAAAAACACATTACATACAAATTAGATAAGATTTTTTTTTTTTTTTCAAAAAGAAAAACTTGTTTTCTTATCCTCTTATTGCAAAGAAAAAGTAAGCGTTTTCATTCTTTTTAATTATAACATCTTGCGTTCTGAAACTCAAGCTTGCTTTTATTTTATTTTTAGTGGTTAAATTCATTTGAAATTTTTTCAAATTTGAATAAAAGTGCTGCTATTATATTTCTGCATAATAGTTAATATTTTTTTGTAAAATCAAATTTTCTATACTGTATTTAAAAAAAAAAAAATGCATATCATTAGATGTTTAGTCATTAGAAATTATCTATATTTTTTTCCTACCCTTTTTCTCTTAAAAGAAACAATTTATGCTAACAAACCTGTGCAAAATCTTTGCAATTTCTTTCTTTTTTCCATTTACCTTTAAAAATTGGAATTTATAAGTCTTATGCCAATTTCATCACCCAGTTTAATTTTTAATTCATCAGAAGCCAAATTATTAGTTTTTGTGGGATGAAACACTGATAGTTAAACCAAATCATTCAAAGGAAAGTTTCAAAATAAAATTCATGTTTGACATAATTTTTTGTTAAAAAAGAAACTTTTTACTTATTTTGATTATACTTTTTTTTATTGTATTTTTTAGTCAATTTATGACAAAAGTTCATATTTTGTTTATATATTTGAAATATTGCTAGGTTTAAAATGATGCTTGCAAAGATTATAAAGATGCAACTTTTAAAAATAAATTTTTCTATAAAATGATCTCATCAGAGAATTGTAATTTTTTTTATTAGATCACTGAACTGAGTCCGCATGCTTAAATATTGCTTGTATATTTTATTAATTTGTTATTGTCGTATCGTTTCTACAAAATTTAATCATACTGGTCCACGTTAGAAAAATTTTATATAGATATTAAATATTTAAGAAATTCCAGGTTATACAGACAACTGAAGATATCTTCTTGGCAACTAGCTGTTTTTTAATAAATAGTTAATATTTTAAAATTGACTCAGGATTAAATCATTAATACATATATTTGTAAAAAATATTTTACCTATCAAATTGCTTTTTGTTACTTTTAATTAAATGTTTTTTTAAAAATACTATTTTTTTTTTTTTTTTTCTGTATGGTCAATTTCCAAAAACACATCCTATAATTAAAACCCGAATAAACTACTATGTCAGAACCGCCATCTTCAGTGCAAAAAGAATCTTTTTGCACTGAAGACGGTACACTTAAGGCTACCGAAATAGCTGTATGCATCGCAAATATGTTTCTTTTGGCGTTTCTGACGTAGTAGCTTATTCAAGTTTTAATATTCCAACGCCAAGTCTCCTGTTATTACATTCTATATTTATTGATATCTATGGAATTTAGAAAAATAGCTGTGCTCATATAAATAGTGCTGACTCTAGACTAAAGGGCTACTCGATGGATTTAATTAAAAGGACAAGCTGTTTTACAAAAGGATATTATTTGTTTTTTTTCTCTATTACATATGACATTCAACAATTTTTACGCTCTACAATGTGATTTTTGTGCATAACAAAAATAATTAACTATCATTTTTACTTGTGTATATATAGGCTATATGTACTTATTTTTAGGTAGTTTTGCAACATCCTGCAGGAATGCTGCAAAACTACTCAAAAATCACTCATCAAGAAAAGTATATAAGCTCATGGATGTTTAAAGTATTATAAAGGCTGCCAGATGCTAAAATATGTTAAATAAAGGTCACTGGTTGTTACACCATGCCATATTAGCCTAGAATCAGTACTAAGGGAATTAAATAATAAAAGGAGCATGTTATTACTGAGTAAATAGATACCAATCCTTACAAATATAATTCACCAATATAAAAACTCATCTGTATCCCATACTTTAAAGCAGTGGTAGTCAAACAACCCACTAGTGGACATTCTAGCTTTTATGGCGGTAGGGAATTTGTCCGATATTGGAGCTCTTTCTTTCTTTTTGACTTTTTAAAAACATTGAAATGGAAATATACTTTAACTTGATAAACTCTGCTTTATAAATTTTATACAGTTAAGTTACTTTCCGTACCATATAAGTCATCATAATGTGGAACAGGTGGGCTATTAGAAAATTTTACTACTTGTAGACATACAAAACTGGGCGGTGGGTTTAAAAAGGTTGACTACCCCTGCTTTAAAGTATGGGTATAATTATGAAATTACCTTTTTGCATTTATAATTTTTCATTATTTGTTCTTAATTTCAGGGGTGATTCTGAGTAAAACAAATTTTTTAAAACACTATTTTATACACAGATATATGTAATTTTTCTACATATTATATATGTATGCACTTGCACACATATATCTGTACTGATAAGTATAAAGGATTTAAGTCCATATTCTGGATTTTTCAGGAGACGAAAAATAAAGTTAAACTAACTAAAAACTAATGAGCAGAATCGAATAGGAAAAAGGAATTTTGTTGGTTTATATGCTTTATACTATTCAGTGGTTGTCAATCTTCATTTAATAAAGGGAAAAATTGAATTAAATATTTTATACTAAAGATTAATGCTAAATTTCTGACTTGAATCTTTTTTTACCAATGGATTTTCTCAAAGACTAAATGACATGGATTTAAATCCTTTATACCAATCGATAGAGAATTTTTTTCTGAGTCTGACTATGTACTTAACTCAAAATCGACATTTTTGGACTTAAATCCCTTATACTTATCTGTACAGATATAATGACTGTATATTTCGTCTTGATTTTCAATGTGAGCTTATCACTAAAAATTAAAATGTCTTATTATATATATGTTAGAAAAGCAAGCTATTTTCAATCAAATATAAAAACATCAACAATTTCCTTTTTCTGACAGACAGCTTTAAAATTTATTGGAATTACCCTTGCTGAAATTTAAAGAATGTTATAAGTAAATTTTTGTGTTTATCATATTAACACAAATTTGCAAATAAATACCCCTCTCAATTTGGGACTCAAAGATTCCAAGCTTAAGATCGGACAATACCTAATCTCACCGACAGTCAAGGCCATGTTATTCTATGGGAAAATTTGCTTTCTCAATGACAAATTACCTAATGTACTTTTTAAAATTCTGTTTTCCCATTTAGAAAATTCACAACTGTTAAATTAGTACTCGTTTTCAACTTAATTTTCAATATTTTGATTTTGAGTTAAAAAACAATTAAGTGCATTTTTCACATTTTTTAGCTAGAAAATAAAATATTAAAAATGTCTTTTTTTTCTGAAAACGAGTACTAATTTAATAACTGTGAAATTTTCAGAATGTGAAAATGGAATTTTAGAGAAAAAAAAGGAAAAAAAAAACACGTTAGTTAATGATGAATTATAATTAATGATTAATAATTGGAATAACAGGGTTCCAACACAATTTCAAAAATAAAATTCCCTGGCTTTTCCAGGTCTATTTTTAGAAAATTCCAGTCACAAAATTTGGTTTGAGACATAAAAAATAGCTCACAATATAAAACAGAACATAGCTTGTAACATAAAAGACAACATAGTAACGTGACTTGCGATATAAATTGAATGCTCAAAAAGCATTTTCCAGGTTTATATCATTTTTCCAGGTTTTTGAGCAATATTTACAATTTTCCCTGATTTTTTTCAGTAATTTAAAAGTCCCTGACTTTTCTAGGTTTTCTCTGACCCGTGGGAACCCTGAATAAGCACTAAAAGTTTGAAATTAGTTTTTTTTTTTTTTAATTGCTTTGTGTTAACACGCGTGCCAGGAAAAAGAGGGAACAAAATCTACTTAAGATAAAAACAGGCATAAAAAATATTAATGAGTTTAATTCTTCCAACAAGATCACAATTTTGGAATAAAAAAGATGCGACTGAATTTATGCACCCCAACAATACATAGAAATGATTTAAATTTCAAAAACTCCATATTTTACATGCAGCAAATTTCTTCTTCTGATTTTACTAAATTATGTTTTTCTGAAAATCCTGATTTTTGGACTTGTTCCTTTCTTCAAAGTGGTGATTCAATTGTGGAAAAAATTTCCCCATAGAATAACAAGGGCTTTAGCTGTTGCCAAGACTAGGTATTGTCCCCTCTTAATTTTCAAGTCTTGCAGGCTTGGGTAACAATAAAATTATTACATGTGTGGCTTTTGAAAAGAATAAACTCTGTTTCCTGTGATTTTTTAAACTTTTAATAGTTTGCAGTAAAAGTAAGCAGTTTTATAATTTTTTAAAGGTATGTAATTACATTGTTATTTGTGAATATGTAACAATTATGTAATGTTTTAACATCTCTGGGAATTTTGTGTATAGAATGATATAAAATTATTTAAATGCCTTGTATGTTGAGTGTACAAATGTAAAAATAAATTCATTTTTTATTAAACATAGTTATTCGTAGTGTTTTCATGTTACACGTAAACTAATTCAATAAATGGGAAAGACAAAATCTATTCACTGAAGAAATATAACATTATATTACACTTCGCGACAAAAACATAGGTACAAAGGGTTTTTTCTTTAATTTTTCATAAAATAACATTATCTAAATTGTGCTTATCATTTATTATTATCATAAAATAACACTATTTCAAGACTAATTTAGAAAAATTTTAAGACTACATTCCGCGACAAAAAAATAGGTATAAAGGTTTTTTTTTTTTTTTTTTTAATTTTTGAATATGATACAAATATTTAGTATGTTTTTGATATGCTAATAAATGATCAGCACAATTTAGATAATGTTATTTTATGAAAAAAAAAAAAAAAAAAAAAAAAAAACAGTGTGCCTATCTTTTTGTTGTGAAGTGTAGTCTTAAATTAGAAACATTTTAGTCTTAAAAATTTTCTAAATTAGTCTTGAAGTAGTGTTATTTTATGATAATAATAAATGATAAGCACAATTTAGATAATGTTATTTTATGAAAAATTAAAGAAAAAATCCTTTGTACCTATCTTTTACTTGCGAAGTGTATGAAAAAGTTTGTATTTAAAAATAAATAACTTATTTTCTTGTAATTTAATTATTATTTTAATTTTATCTTTAAGGACATAAAATCTAATACTAGGCGTGTATGTCCTCATTTGAGGACATCTAATAAAATAGCACATATTTTTTGAGTTTTATTGGAAAGATTTCTGATTTTTAATGACAGGTTATAGCATTACTCTAAATGATCTCTCAAAGTTTAATGTGACTGCTATTAATTGTAATTACATAATTTGGATAGTATAATACATAATTTAATTCATCACATATAAATTTGATTTTTATGCATACTGTTGACCCGCCGAAGATTGATACCTGGTTGGCAAAGCGCCAGGACGATTCCACTCACGCTCTGGGAGACACAGCAATGAAGAGAGAGGGGAAATTTTTCTATTATTCTTGTTTCCTCTGTTATGTGTAGAATAATTAATACTCCTGCTTTGTTTTCTTTTATTTCTTTCTGTATAACAGTCTGTTTCTATTGGAAATGGATCGTATATGTGGTACGAGTTCTCGGATTAAACCTCTTCATAGTGAAACGAAGCGTATTGTACATAATGTCATTAAGTTTTGCGATAAAGAAGCTTTAGAAGGAGAAGCTATTGTTCCACTTTCCCAATCAGTGAAACGTACGAGTGAAATAACTAATATATCAGAAGCCTCGACAAAAAGAATACGTAGAGAATCAAAAGGAGAAGACAATGTTTGTATCACCAAAAAAGCGGCAAAAGAACAGTACCATTGAAAACATTTCTCTGGATAATTTTGATTGAGATGTTATTCGAAGAACAGTACATGAGTTTCACGCAGTAAATAAGATCGTACCTACAATTCCCAAATTAATTCCTGTACTTAAAGAAAAGATAAATTTTAAGTATCAAAGAGAAACTTTGAGAAAAATTCTTCACGAAATAGGATTTAACTTCCCCGTCAGGTACGACTTGCACATTAGTCCCCTTTAAATATAGTGACCAGCGAAGCTGGCAAAGAATTCGTTGATTCACTACCTTAATTGATTTCACATTTCGTGATTTTTTTAAGGGGTTATATACTAGTTTGTAAATAATAATTGACATAATTTTTAAATTAGTGTTACACACTTCAAAGAACAACTTTAATATATCCCCACAACGACATTTGGCAATTTTTTGTTGGCGATTATGGCTAAATCATAAATCTAAAAATCATAAATCATAAATCCAAAATGAACAACATATAGGCTGCCATATTATATTGCTGAAGAAAAATCGCCAAATTCAGCTATGGGGATATACTAAAGTTATACCTTAAAACTATCCCCTTTATAATATTATCAGTGTTTCTTTCTTTTAATTAATCGTAAAATATTTATATAACCAGATATTCAAGAATCAGTTCAAAGAAGGAAAAGAAATGCAATCAGTGAGTTTATAATTTTTTCATACAAATAAACAAACACATCCCTAGGTACTACGGACATTCCTATTTTATAAATGGACCAACCCTTTTCACTCATGCGCAGAAGACGTCAGAGATCATCCTTCTGCGGTTTAACAGTATATACCAACTTAAGTCGAATTATGTTGTATATTATGATACTTTATTTTCAAGATCTTTGTCAGCATATAATAGGAAATTAATCTGTTATCTCGAACTTTTTTCGCTAGAACACTAAATGTCTTCAAATGATGACAGGCTTTAAATTTAAAACTGTCAAAAGAATTAATTTAATATATTTTACTGTCAGTTGTCTATATTAATTTAGAATTGAAATTCATTAAAAATTTTTTTGCAAAATTAATTCAGTCATTAACGGGTTAGTTAAAGAATAAGTTTGAATATAGTGAAGAATCTTAAATGTATGCAAAATGATTATATTATCATATCCTTTATTTATAATATTGTGAAATAAACAAAAAATGAATTTCAGATTTCAGATATATTTTTTAGTTATTTAAGAGGTATTTTTAAAGATAGAAGCAATGAAATTATACATATCAGCTCATTATAGTATTTAACCCAGTGGCAGAAAGTTTTGTAGCTGTCTGCGACAGGCTTTTAAAATTTCATAATCTGTCTGCAAAATTTGCGTGTAATAAGGGGTGAAAATGGCTTACACTCAAAAAGCCTGAAAGCTGATGGGGGATGGGGGGTGGGGGAGGGGGGCATAACATCAGTGGTGATCTTGTGCAACAATACACAAATACAATTTTACTACAGAAAATTATAGTATAAACAATTGTATTCATTCAATTCATCTCATTCAATTAAATATTTTATAGCAATGTTTGACACAACACAATATAAATAATTATAAATAATAAAAATATTAGTTTTAGCTTTGATACAGAAATTTTTATAAGTGAATTGTTATCCAAAAGTTGCAGACAAATTTTTTTTATCAGTGCAGACAAAAACTGTCTGCAAGCCATTTTTCTGTGTCCGTGACTATGACGCCGTGTCGCAGTGTTTCTGCCACTGGGGTATTTAAAGAGGTGTAATTTCAACATTGCCACATAGAGGTTAAAAAAAAAAAATATATATATATATATCAGGACCTTGAAAAGTAGATTGTAGATTTGTAAAGTAATGTATAAATTAATTATAACATGGATGAATATACAATGAAAAACAGTGATAAAAAACAGCTACAACACTCTCTCTTTATATACATAACCATTTCTTGAACAAAAAATGGCTTTATGTATCCCACACAGCCACTTACATCCAAAACACATCTAAAAAGGTTAAAAAATGATCTATTAAACTTCTATAAATATCCTACAGATACCTATTAGCCCAACAAATGTTACTCTTTTTTACATCCATTCTGTTAAATGTCCGATAAATCTCCAATAATTGGACTTATTAAATCTAATAGATATTGAAAATATCTAAATCTTGTTTTGATCTAACATGTTACATCTATTAGACATTGAAAAAAACATGTCTAAATTTCGTCTATATTTAAACATCTAATAGATATCTATAATTAGTTCAGGATATCCAGGACCTTTAACGGACATTCTTAAGATATTTTGTACCTTTTATGGGTCATTAGATGTAATTTAGATGTCTAATGGATATAAGTGGCTGTGTAAGTAGGACCACTAGAGCGGGATCGAAATTAAATATATATCTTTGATCCTTATAAGTATATCTTTGGAATTCCTTCTATAAATTAAATATTATATGCTTTTTAATCTAATGGTACTTATAAAGTATGATTTGTAGTTAAAAGGTTAATAACTTGTACATTACCTGTACAAATGTAAAATAAAATTTTCAACTCTGCTCCTCAAAAATTATGTCTGACATACAGAATATTTAATTTAAATATTTAAAGATATATAATAATGTATTCATTGGATAGTTTTTTAGAAACTAATTCTTTACTTTTTAGAAAGATTGGAGTGTAAGGCTGATTTTTACACCAACTAGTAAAAAATGTCAGAGCCAGGAATCGAATCCGAGCCCTCTACTTAAGAGCCCGCTTCACTCACTGTTGCCAGAAGCCGAAGTTAAAGTTATTCTATGGGAAATTTTTTTTACTTATAACTTATTAACTAATACATATTTTTGAATTCTGTTTTCACATTCAGAAAATTCTCAACTGTTAAATTGACGCACCTTTTTTAAAAAACGTATTTTTAAAATTTTTAATATTTTATTTTGAAGCTGTAAAATACGAATTTTCAATATGTGAAATTTTTCATTTTAATATTTCAAAATAAAATAGTAAAAATTTAAAAAATACGTTTTTAAAAAAGGTGCGTCTATTTAACAGTTGAGAATTTTCTGAATGTAAAAACAGAATTTTAAAATATGTATTAGTTAATGAGTTATAAGTAATGAAAATTTTCCATAGAATAACACTGGATAAAGCTTCCAGCGACAGTAAGTGAAGAGGGCTGTTAAGGCTATACATCAGTCAAATAGATCCCTTTCTGCCTTCCCATGCTATCCTACGAGAATTTTGTTGCTTCGTTTTGGAAGGATATATCATTCAAAAATGAAGTTTTTCAAATTCTGTTTCTTGAATATTACTCTTTGAATATCCTGCCTTTTAGCTTACGGAGCAATAAAAAAAAAAAAAAAAAACCTAAATATTTAATTTGCAGATCCAAACATACAGTCCGAAATTTACTAATTGAAATAAAATATATAAATTAATTTTTTCCAAAAATTGCTCTCTAAAGTAAAAGGTGACATATTCAAAAAACAGAAGCAACGAAAATCGCGTAGGATAACATGGAAAGAAAGGAAGAGAGAATGAGACTGATGTACAGATTTAACGTACGGATGTTCTACTACCGAGCCACCCTGGCTGATAACCAGCTCGGCATTTCTCACATAAAGTGAGAAATTGGCATTTTTCACCTTTGTAAAATGAATTTTCATGGTTGATGAATCAATGAATAAAATTTCTAAACTAATTCTTTAAAACTACATTATAGACTATTTTTGTAATTTTTGTCTTATGGCAGACATTCTAATTTTCAAAGTGAAAACAGTAGCACTAACTAGGGAAATACACGTCACAGCATTCAGGTATCAGGATATGTGATATATCGTTAAAAAGCTGTGAATACACAGATAATGAAATATGTGAAAAAAGTAACTGGAATGGGAAGTTCCTGCTAGGATATTTGCGGAGGAAGGTCTATGCTTTTACAATTCCATTTGACCTCAGGTAGGACATGTCCACTCACCTTCACAGATTATTTTGAAAGGAAAAAAAAAAAAAAAAAAAACAGAGCATTTAGAACTAAGTGAAATACAAAATATTTCAAAATGATTTTTTCTCCATTTATTGCATACTGAAACTTACGATAAAATTGAGTATTTTTGAAAAATCAGAAGGCACTTTTTAAAAAATATCTAACCAATTCAAGTGATTTTGAAAAATCTGTTTGTCTTATAAAAGAAGAAAATATTTCTTTTTGGTGAAATTTTTTTTGATTTTTACTGATTTTTAGAATTTTTCCTCTAATAATTCAATCAAACCTCGTTAACATGAATTACTTTTAACATGAACTGTTTCCCCAATCCCCATCAAAGTAAAGTTTAGTTTCTGAGTTACTGATAGCATGAACATATTTTTTATTTCCCATGAGTTTGGCATTAACGAGGTTCGACTGTAATAATAATTTTGAAAATAAACAAGATTGGCGATTTGAAAACCTTTTATCGTAACTTTATAGCAAATTTTATGTTAGGCATAGCCTATCGGCAATCTTTAGAATTATATTTTTAATTTTACAAATTTTAAAAATATATTCAAAATGTAATAACTCAAAAAATTCATTTTTTTTCCCTTTTAAATCTGGAAATTTATTAATTTGAAATCCTATTTGTGCTTAATAAATAAATCATAACTAGATACTGCATTTTGGCTTAGAAGATTTTATGTGATTTTTTTTAAATAAATAATATGAATTTTATGTTTTTCACTATGTACTAGAATTCAAAGTTTTTCTAAATTACACATGAAAATAATTTTTACATGAATGATACACATGAAAATTGCTTTTACTTTAACAAAATATAGGATTTTTTTGTAAGGTATTATTTATAGTTTTCTAAAATGTAAAATGGTCTTTCTCTATTATGAAGTTATTTTTTAAAAACTTGGCTTATTATATTAGACACAGCATAGTGCAATCAGAATATAAAAATATCAAATATCTGATGAAATATAAATATGTTTACTGAATAATTTTAAACCGTGCATGTGCATGTGTTAACAAAATTTCATCTAGATAATTTATTAGCCACAAGTGTTAGAATGAGTTAAAATTCAGTTGCACTAAAAAAAAAAAAAATAAAATAATAATCCTTACAGTGGTTTTATCCAAATGTATATTTTGAATCAATTAATGGTAACATAATGTGCATTGGTTCAGAACAAAAATTTTGATAAATCCCCTTACAAATCTGCTTCTTTCTGAAAGCAACGGAACTTCAATTAATTCTAACATGTACATCTTTCTGAATTCTTTTTTTTTTTTTTTTTTTTTTTTTTTTCCCAGTAATTATTTATATTTGGCTAATAAATTATGTAAATGAAATTTTGTTAACACTTGCACATGCACAGCTAAAAGTCATTCAGAAAAAAAAAAAAAAAAAAAAAATGCTCATATGTTATCAAATATTTAATATTTTTATATTCTGATTGTACCAAATTGTGTCTAATACAATATGTCAAGTTTTCTAAGGATGACATTGCACTGGATTGAAAACTTTGCATGTATCAGTGCTAGTTGACCCATAGACCTATTATAAGAGTGGACGGGGCAATGGCAACCTTTTTTAGTGGCAAAGATAACTCATAAAAAGGTCATGTGAATGTTGATCTACAGGAAGCCAAATTAGCCAATATTGAAATTTACTCACCATGCTCTAAACTCTGCTTTTTATTAAGCAGACGATATTTTCCCTTTTTCTTTGAAAGTTCTTTTTAAAATTTTTATTTCACTTTAAAAGTTAGATTGTTTTGAATTTAAAAAGAATTTTATAGCAAGAAATAGTAATTAGATGTGCTTTCAAAACCCTAGAAGTTATGTAAGTTAAGGATTTTATTTCACAGGTAAGATTCTTTTTAATATTTTATCTTTTCGTTCTTTTTAAGTAATTATTTTTATAAAATGCTTATAATTGCTATACTTATTTTTCTAAACTGAATTAGTTTAAACCATATTATATGTATATCTTATATTATTTCAAAAATGTCCATAATTATTTATAAGAGTTAAAACGAGTATAGACAAAACAAAGTTATAAAAACTTTTGAACTTTGTTAGATGTTAATAACAAGATAAAAATAAATTTCAGTAGCTGTAATATTTTACACTAGTTTTGCTGAAAGAAAGTTGTATATTTTAATAATAATAATAATAATATATATATATATTTATATTCAAAACAAAAATTTGCCAATAACGTGATAAATGCCAAAAAAGGTAACCTTTTTCAACATTCACATGGTTTCATCTTTACACCTTTTCTTATATTCCCTTAATAATGGAATGATCCGTCTATTCTTATAATAGGTCTATGAGTTGACCTAATCCAGTGAGCAATAGGCTTCAGGTTGACTTATTATTATTATATGCTTTAACCTCTATGTTGGAACTCTACTTCATAAATTTTATAAAGTTAAATTTCTCTAGTTTATATATCACTGTTACTAACAGAAATACAAAAGTGGGTGATAGGTATTTAAAAAAAAAAGTTTACTACTGCTTTCGTCAACCTTTTTGACTTACTTCATGGACCACTAAATTCACAATTTAAAATCCCATGGACCACTAATATTATTGATCAAAAATTTAAATATATTTTTAAAATAATAATCAGTGGATGCTCATTTTATAAATTAAAAAAAATTGTAAATACTTATTTAATCTTAAGAATGATGCTTAAAAGTTGTTTGATTATAATAAAAATAATATCTCACATACGTTTGAAGATAATTGACAAAACACATAAAATTAAAACTGTTTCTATTATTTTGTTCACCACTTGTATTTTAAGTTTGGCAAGTTGCAGAATAATTTTTATTTGTTCAGTTTTTCACAACAGCAAAATATGAGTGTTGGAGATATTTATTGCCACATGCAGAATGTGTATGGCACATAGTGTATGCCACGCAAATCAGTATTTAGATGATATAATGATTTTTGTAAAAGACACACTGCAATTGCTACCGGGGCAATAACCATATGCACTTGACATTGCAGTGCCCTGTCATTTGCTTTGTCATTTACAAAAATCACTACATGATCAAAATACTGATCTGTGTGCCCTACACATTTTGCATGTGGCGATAAATTTCTCCAGCATTCATATTTTAAGCTATTAAAAATTAAACAGCTGCACGTTGAAAACATTTGGAGGCATACACTATCAAAGAACTTGTTGTGCATGCCATATCGCAATCTGAAGATATGGCATGCATAGTTTTCTGTATCTTAAAACAATGACACAATCACAGCAATGCTACTTTTGAGCTTCTCCCATTGTTGTATAAGGGTCATGATGAAAAATTGTGTTGATTCAATTTGGGTGCATATCAGACAACAGGTGGCACTGCTAAACTACAATATTTGCCATTTATAGAAGGCTATATTTTAGCTTCTATGGTATATAATGCACCAAACTCTAGTTAGGTATTATGAAAAGTTATGTTGATTATACCACGGAGTATAACATACAACAGGTGGTATTGCTATGCTATTATGGACTCTCAGTATCTTTTCAGGTGGTTACATTTTAACATCTTTTGGTTGAAATTGTACTAAACTGTGACAAGAAGAAATTTTTAAGACAGCCACAGCATACTAGTTTATTTTTCCATTTATGTCAGGAAAGGAAAAAAAAAAAAAAAAAAAAATAATAATAATGCACATTTAATAAATATAGAATTTTTCCTAAATGCAAATTGCAGTACATGCAGTGTGAAATAACAAATTAGTTTGACTTATTGATTATGTACAGATGTCTAAAACAATTAACAATTCTTTTATCAGAATAAAATCTATTATCACTCAGTTAACAAACCGATAATTTTATTTCAGAAAATTTTGGAGTGGAAGGCTGATTTTTTATACCAACTATGTGAAAAATACCAGAGCTGGGAATCGAACCTGGGCCTTCCACTTTACGTGCGGATGCTCAAACCATTGAGCTACCCTGGCTGATTACCAGCTAGGCATTTCTCACATAACATTCGTTGGCAAAGTCATCGAGTCTGTAAACACAGCTATATGTGAGAAATGCATAGCTGGTAATCAGCCAGGATAGCTCAATAGTTTGACAGGGTGGCTAGCATTTAAACCTTTTCAAATTCCCTGACTGTTTTTCGAGATTTTCCTCCATTTTTTCCTGACTCTCACTGTTTATTTTCGATGAAAATTTCACGGCATTAGCAAAAAATTTAGTGAATTAAAATATCATTAATAATTTAATGATTAATATAGCTATTTTCACAAAATTTGTTAAAATTCCCTGACTTTAAAGGAAATTCCCTGACTGTTCCAGTTTTTCTAAATTCCCTGACTTTTCCCTGATTCTTGGATTTTCCCTGACTGCTAGCCACCCTGTTTGAGCATTCGCACGTAAAGTGGAAGGCCCGAGTTCGATTCCTGGCTCTGGTATTTTTCACATAGTTTGTATAAAAAATTAGCCTTCCACTTCAAAATTTTCTGAAATGAACTTTCATGGTTGATGAATAAATTTCTAAATTAAATTAAAAAAAAAAAAAAAAAAAAAATTGTGGTCTATTGGAGTGGTGCCATGAATATTAATGTCACTTGACATAGCTGTGTTTACAGACTCGGTGACTTTGCCAACGAATGTTATGCGAGAAATGCCTAGCTGGTAATCAGCCAGGGTAGCTCAATGGTTTGAGCATCTGCACGTAAATCGGAAGGCCCGGGTTCGATTCTCGGCTCTGATATTTTTCACATAGTTGGTATAAAAAATCAGCCATCCACTCCAAAATTTTCTGAAATGAACTTTCATGGTTGATGAATAAATTTCTAATTTAAATTTAAAAAAAATTCGTGGTCTATTGGAGTTGTGCCATGAATATTAATGTCACTTGATATAGCTGTGTTTACAGACTCGGTGACTTTGCCAACGAATGTTATGTGAGAAATGCCTAGCTGGTAATCAGCCAGGGTATCTCAACGGTTTGAGCATCCACACATAAAGTGGAAGGCCCGGGTTCGATTCCCGACTCTGGTATTTTTTCACATAGTTGGTATAAAAAATCAGCCTTCCACTCCAAAATTTTCTGAAATGAACTTTCATGGTTGATGAATAAATTTCTAAATCCGATAATTTTATATTATAGTTACTTTCATAATAAACATTATTATTAATCAAATAAGAATACTAATAACAACAATAAGATTAAAAATTAATTATTAAATTATTTTACATGCCTGAAATTTCAAAAATGTAATAAAGTCATAAATAGGAAGAATAAATGAATTAGCATTTAATATTCAATAGAAATAAATTTATTTTGAAATATCTTATAAAAATAAACACTTTAGTTATTAAAAGTATTGCTGTATTGTTTCAACATAGTTCCAAAAGATATAACATATATATATATTAAATATAAAAGTAGAATTCTTTATTATTTAACAAAGGTGTAATCCAGGTCCTTTGCCTTCAGCTCCTAAATAAATAAAAAAATAAATAAATAAAAATTACATAAATAATTTTATAAAATAGAATTGGATAATTGATTAAATGCTAGTTACTTATTAATCTGGCTAAAATTAAACATTTTTAATTTTAAAACCAGTTTATACAAATACACCGATTTATCACAAGCCTTGTATTAATAATAATAATAAAAATTGATCACAACAATGAACAATAGTTTGGTATAATAAACACATTTTTAATGTTTTCTTTTGGAATAAATATGAATTTTTGCTATGCCATTAAATCTATAACCAGGGTTCCCATTCTTAAAAAGGAAAAAAAATTCAAGGACTTTTCAAGTACTTTTTAATGCCTATTTGAAATTTTTCAAGGACTATGGGAGAAAATCGCAGAATGCTAGGCATAGATACAAAACTTTAGTAAATCACAGAACACTAGGCATATGCACAAAATTTTAGTAACTACTTTTATTAGTATTATTTTTTTTTTATAATTAGAATAATAACTTTGCCTGTTTTCATAATACATTTTTGATGGATTGACCAAATTAACTTTTACAAAAGTCAAAAAACGATTACTTTAGGATTTGGAACTGGGATCATTGTGATTATTCCAAAGTTCTTAGGTTTGAGTTCTGGTCTGGTCATTTTCTGCTCAAAATTAATGATTAGTCTACCAAACAGGTATGACATTGGTAAAAAAGACAAATAAGCTGAAACTATATGCAAAAACAAGATAATGAAATGAGAATTTTACGACAAAATGTTTTACATTAAAATGAGCTTTATAATAATGCAAAATTACTTTAATGAAATTATAATTAAATTGTAAAAGTTTTTACTCATATTTTAGAAAAAATTAAACATTATTCTATACATGAGTAATTCTCTGAAAAGTAGTCATTTCATGTCCCAGTAGAGGTCAAGACTCGCGGTAGCCACTCGCTACGTGGCGAACTCATTTGAAAAAGTGGCGACCCAAAAAAATTGCTGTAATCGCCAATCAGACATTCGATTTTTTCGCGATTTCCCCCCCCCCCCCCTAATTTGCAGAATTTTGCGAATTAACTTCTGCTTTTAAAAAATATTGCGGATATCATCCGTTTTAAAAAAAAAGAAACCCCATTAACGATCGGTGATTCAATTCGCTACGAAAGTAACCCAGTTCATAATCTTTCTCCATCCACAACATAAATGTCAATATTCATTTTAAACTTGCTTAATGAGATTCTAGAACCTATGAAGAAATAGAACAGTTAAATATTTCTTGCTCATGTAATTAATTTTTATTCCTCCCCCCCCCCCATTTCCAAACGTCTCCAGATAGTGATCAGTGATTAATTCTAGAAACAATAAAGAGATAGAAGTGCTCAATGTTTCTCACATATGTAATTATTTTTAAAACTTCATTACTGAATGTGATAAATCTACTTATTTTTTCTCAATTAAATTAAATATTTATATTTAATATCTATTCCAAATGTTTAAACAAGGGAAAAAATGTAGACTAAATTATTCAGGTAGGAAAATGTTTTCTAAATCAATTTAAGAAAATTAATACTCAGTTGGTTTTATGCATATTAGAAACTGATAATTAACTACTGTAGCTTTTTTAAATATGTATGATTAATGTACATAAATAAAAATCATATTATATATTTGTTTGATTTTTTTTCCCCTTGTTGACTTGGAATTTTAATAAGGTTTTATGTGGATATAAAACTTATTGCAATAATATTATAGAATTGTTTTGTGCTAATGAAAAAAATCCTGAAATTTTTAATGTAGATAGAAAGCTATAAATATATATCTGTACTGATAAGTATAAAGGATTTAAGTCCAAAAAGGTCGATTTTGAGTTAAGTATAGTCAGACTCAGAAAAAAATTCTCTATCGATTGGTATAAAGGATTTAATTCTATGTCATTTAGTCTTTGAGAAAATCCAATGGTAAAAAAAGCACCAATTCAGAAATGTACCATTCATGTATGGTATAAAATATTTAATTCAATTTTTCCCGTTATTAAATGAAGATTGACAACCACTGAATGGTATAAAGGGTATAAATCAATGAAATACCTTTTTCCTAATCGATTCTTCTGATTTGTTTTTAGCTAGTTAAACTTTATTTTTCGTCTCCTGAAAAATCAAGAATCTGGACTTAAATCCTTTATACTTATCAGTACAGATATATATATATATATAACTGTTCAGGTAGTTAATTTATTAAAAGTGACATTATCAATGTTCAATCAATTAACCAAACAATCATGTTAGTAAAAAATTTCCAGCTAATTTCTAATTTTAGCAATCGCATGGCTGTTAATATAATTAAATCTCGTATAATATAGGCTTTAAGTCTCCTTCTAGTGATGTTTGCAGCACGTGTTCTTTACTTGACCAAAAAAGTCCTGCCCTGCAGGTTCTACAGAAAAAGTTGATCATATGACTGACAAAAGAATTCATATACTAAGAGCCAATGCATTTTATTCCATTATGAAAGAAAAAACAGATGAATCAGTTGTTAGTTTATGTTTTGATTTACAACAGATTCAACATCTGCCAAAAACAAATATTCAAGATGCCTATTACTTAAGGCAATTCAACTTTTACAGCTTATGCATAATGAGTTTGGATGGTCTAATTACAACATTTTATACTTGGTCTGAAGAGTTAGCAAGCAAAGGCAGCACTGAAATATCGTCGGCTTTATATTGTCACCTAAACAAAATGGACCTTGAAGGTAAAATATCTTTACGGCTCTTTAGTATTGGTTGTATTGCCCAAAATAAGAATAACATAATTCTTCAAATGCTATTGCACTTTTTGTACACTACAATGTCAAGCATTGAAAATATAGTATTGTACTTTCCTGTCAGAGGACATAGTTTCCTTCCAGCAGATTGTATATTCGGTCGTGTTGAGAAGATCCTCAGAAAAAATATAACAATAACATCAAAAGAACAATACTATGAACTGTATCAGAAAGTTGGTAATGTAAAAATATTGGGGATTGATTGGAAACTTTATAATACGAAATCACTTAATGCTTATTTCAAAAATTTCCCATACATATCAGAATTGAAAAGAATAGTTTTAGAAAAAAAAATAGAGAAAGTGTGATAGTCAAAGGATTCAAAAACTATAAATTCGAAGATGTAAAAGAACAATCTGGAGCAAAACTTTTTAGGAAGGGGATTAATACTACTATTATACGAAATGTTGTCTTACAATGTCTTCCTCTGAGTCATGGAATATCACTTGAAAAGAAAAATGACGTAGACAAACTTTTAAAATTGATGTATGGTGAAGAGTGGAAAAATCAGCCTGATTTTAAATGGTATAAAGATATCATTGCTAATAACTTTCATGTAGAATATGAAGAAACAGATTAAGCATGCAATTGCTTATGTGAAGATATTGGTTTAAAAATTTAAATTTCAAATTGGCTTAAAAATTTTAGTTCTTCTCTACAATTTGCAGGATGATTTTTCACGTGTAAATATTTAGTTTAATTTTATAATTACATAACAAAGTCTGTTCTGTTAATTAGTTTTATTTCATTAAGAATGTTATTTCATCAATATGCGAGTTACATATTTTTTCATTCGAAAAATGTTTTGTCCACATTGGAAACATTCAAAACATGTTTTTTCCTCTGTGTTTCGGTCAAAACATGCTTTCTCCAAATTTCAAATGCATTTTTCTAATTAACTCTAAGTTTATTAAGTAAAGTATGCCTACAGATCTTCCTAGTAACCAGTAATACAACTAAACAAACGATAATTAGGATCTAAGAAGGGTTATTTTTTAATTTATCAGTTTTTTTTTTTTTTTCTGAAAAATTGTATTCGAAGGAGAAAACATGGTTTGAATGTTTGCTCCTCATATCTGTTTCATAACTGAAATTTAAATTAATTTTCAGAGTAATAATTGGTGACTTTAAGTGTTAATTTTATATAAATAATGTCACTTATTCAATTTTATTTATTTATTTAAACTTATTTTAAAGAACATTATTTATTTATTTTTTAATAAATTAATTTTTTGATTAATTTTGAAAGAAACATTAAATGAACTTACACATATTTTAGTTTTATATTTGCAGGCCTTGTCCATCTCGCTTGTCACTATTTTTAAATGAATTCTCAAAATTCGATATCATTATCATAAAAATCTCAAATTCTTACATTTTAGTTCTTCTTTGTCACTTCGGACTAGAACACAGAATGTTATTTTCTGTTTCTACTTCAATAGTTACTATCAGCAATTCTGAACAGACAATAAACACTTGAAGATACTGTGAAACTCTGTTGACATTTCCCCCATCAGAGGGATAGTGGGAATTTCAATCCCCCTTTTTTTTAATCTTTAGCATTTCTATTTTTTAAAAGCTTCTTGTTTCTGAGAATACTATTACCCTGCCAACACTTTCTGTAGACGGCTACAGACAGGTGGTGTTGCTTCAGCATGCACGTGAAGCGGCATTTTGTTTAATAATTGTCCTCCCCCTTTCTTTATTAACAAAAGTGCAACAACTACTTTTGAGAGGTTTTATTTTTATTTATTTATTTTATTTATTTATTTATTTTTTATTATCTGATGAATGTTTCTTAGAATGTTTGTTAGCAAAATATGTGAAAAAATATTTTGCAGGCAGAACAATATTTTTACTTTAATTCGTAGTTTGAAAATTTTAATCGGATTTCGAAAATTTTTAATTGAATTAATCAATCCGATTAACTCGATTAAAAAAATTGATTGGGACTAAGCATTGATCGATTAACTGAACCGATTAATCGGCACAGCCCTAGTTATTATGAATTCATTCTGTTGTAAAAATACATTTTATCATAATTATTATTATTTTTTTAATATTAAAGTTGTTGTGTGAATAAAAAAAAAATTCAGAAAATTCTCAAATTAAAATTTATATAAACAATCAGTGTAACTTCTAATGATGCATAAAAACTGGTAAAAATGATGAAATTTTCTGTAGACCACTAGCTGGCAACTTCTGATCTAAACTGTTGTTTAGAATGGCAAGGAGTAATGTTCCGAAAATCTGCTGCTTGCTTATCAGAGCTGTTATTTTGTTAATATTTCTTTTAATTGATATTTTGTTAATACAAATGGATTATTTTCTATTCATTTATTTTTAATTCTTACTTTTCAAACTTCCAAAGTATGCAGCATATGTAGCCTGACCAGTAACTTCTCCTATATTTGCAGGGTTTCTTCGGATAGTATGTACATGAAAACGAGAGCCATCTTCTCTAGGGAAACCAAAAGCTTCTACTTCTACTATGTGATAACTTGTGAGGCTAAAACAATTTTAATAAAAAGTTACTCAAGTTAAAACATTAATATGACATCATCATAGAACAATAAACCAAATGTTAAAAAGTAGGGTTTTTTTTTTCAGCAAAATTTCTAAATTTTAACCCAAAACCTTCTACCCAAATTCTACCCAAAACAATAATGATGATTGTAAAGGGGTAAAAAAAAAATGATAGTAAAACAATATGTAAATTATTAGAGTTTATACAAACCATGGAAATTTAACAGCTTTTAAAATATAAAATGGCAGACAAGGGTTTAAAAAAAATCATACAAACAAATGCACATTTTTTACACTTATCTATAATAATAAAGGAAGATGTCTGTCTGTCTGATCATCTATACGTTCAGCCCCTACTGAACGCAGAACTAGAAAATTTGACATATGGGTGCTCAGAACGAGTGCATAGTGGAAAAAAAAAAAAAAAAAATCTGGAGTGACTCCACTCGACTTTCCGAACATTGAGTAACTAACAGTTTTGTAGATAAAATAAAGAAAGAGGAATTGCTAAACAAACAAAAGAGAGAAAACCATAATAGAGTGTTTTATTCTCCATATATCACACGAGGTTTTATTTAACGCTACTGAACTTTGAGCCCTTAGATCATAATGATAAAGAATTTTTCGTTTTGTCCCTGTAAAAATCTATAGATGCTAGATTCACCAAAATGCTTATAGTTAGTGCAACAGTGATTTATAATATTCATACAAATTTTCAGCTCAATTGAATAAGGCGTTTAGATGCTATCGCACTTTTAAAAATTTGGTCTCATAGGCCATAATGATAAAGAATTTTTCTTTGTGTCCCTGTAAAAAAACTGTAGTGCTAGATTCACCAAAATCTATACAGTTGGTGCAAATGCGACCTATAACATGTGTACAATTTTTTTGCTCAGATTAATAAGGCGTTTAGACGCTATCACACTTTTAAAAATTTGGCCCCATTGGCCTTAATGATAAAGAATTTTTCTTTGTGTCCCTGTAAAAAAACTATAAGTGCTAGATTCTCCAAAATCTATACAGATTGAGTATCTGTGACCTATAATAAGCGTATAAAATTTTTGCTCAATTGAATAAGGCGTTTAGATGCTATCGCACTTTTAAGATTTTGGTCCCATAGGCCATAATGATAAAGAATTTTTCTTTGTGTCCCTGTAAAAAAACTATAAGTGCTAGATTCACCAAAATCTATAGGGTTCGTACTATGGTGACTTACAATATACGTACCAACTTTCAGGTTAATCGAACAAAGCCTTTAGACGCTAGCGTGTTCACAAACATACACACATACATACATCATCGTAAAAATAGTGAAAACGGACTCAGGGGACCTCAAAACGTATAGAAACATCAAAATCTCGAATTCGGATTTTTGACATGATTACAATACTTTCCTCACTATAGTGTTCGGAAAGTAAAAAAAAAATATATATATATATATATTAGTTTTGGAGATATTAATTAAAACATCGACCAATGTCTAATTAAAAAGCGAGCGGATCGTAATTTCTGCCCTTCAAGTAGAATTCAGCTCACTCCTCAAAAGAGGAAGCAGAGAGAGAAAAATTTCGCAGGTTTTTCTAAAGCGATCTCTGCAGAACTTTTGGAGATATTGAAAATACGCCTGTACCACGAGAAAGAGCATTTATTACTGATTCTTACGGTACAATTTCTTTTTCAAAAATACAGATTTTTCATATTTTTAAAAAAAGTTTTAAAAAGGGTTCAAAATTTCTCTTTTTCTCGATTGTCTTTTTTGAAACGCCCTGTACGAAAGAGAAATTGTTCCAATTCTTAACAAGTGGTATATTTGGAAAGGCCATTTAATCTTCTTTCGAACCATATAAATATTTTGACAAAATACAGATTAGCAATACATATTTTTAGATTTTATGAAACATCAATTTTTTTCACAAAACATTTTATAACTCAAAATCTTTTAGAGATAAATCATTTTTTTTTTTTTTTTTTTTTCTTTTTTGTATATAGATCTCAATTAGACAAACCAGATTTCAAAAGATAGAGAGATTTTTTCAAAAGCTAAATCCGTTATAATTTTTTTAATTTTCAGTATCCTTGCAGTTTTGGATGAAATTCTGAATCGACGTTTCTGAAACTCTTGCATTTGTTGTTCGAACATTTTTGTTACCATGGCAACTTCGCAGACAATATTTGGAAAGTAGAACAAAAGAGAAATATCTTTTACTGTCACATGTTTTTGGAGCAGTTCAAATTTCATCGATTTTGGAG